>SJYA01000568.1:0-56512 GCA_006410615.1 Neotragus moschatus | reverse complement strand
CCCCATCCCGCAGAGAAACACCGGAAGAGCCTCGGATCCAAGAGCCAAGTGTTCCAGTGAGGCTTCCTCAAGTGCAGCCACTGCCGTCTGACACTGCCAAGCCCTCGATGCACACTTGACTGAGCGTTCGGAGGGGGATAAACAGATCTTTCCCTCGATGTGCCATCTGTGGATCTGAAAGCTGTTAAGGCACTTTTCAGTCTTTATTTCCATGGTGCTCCTGATCTCATTTTGCTAGTTAGATGCACTCCCTAAGCTATTACCCAGTTCTACAGAGAAAACTGTACGACTGCATCTCTGACTTGGCATTAGGGCAGCATTGCTCTTTTTTCGACAATACATCAGGTAAAATAAACCAGCTTGAAACTCTGGCCTTCTGGAGTGCTTCAATAATTCCTTTCATTTCTTCCTGACTGATAGCTTACATTAGGAAAGCTGTTAATACATTTGAGTAGAATTTGGGTTCTCAACTCAACCCGGACTGGGAATGAAAAGACATGGAGAAGAAACATGGCCTTCGTGGACAGCCTGAATCAATAAGCTGTTACCCTTTGCCAGATGCAGTGCCCATACGAATGGCTTCGTTTCCATTCACCTTTGCAGTCTGAGCCCAGATGACCACACACCAGTGTGAGCCCAGTCACACCAGCAAGACCCACTCATATTCAGTAACCTTTGCCTTTTTTCATTTGTTGGTTTTCTGAAAGACAACACGGTGCTGATCCTGACTATATGAGACCCAAAGGAAAACAGTCACTCTATTTTCCTTGGGGCTTTCACCTTGGTTTCTTTTCTCAATGAGAATGCTGTGCCCTAGCTCAGGTGGCCCTGTAAGTGATTTTTCCAGTGGTAGCAACAGAGTCATTCAATCAATTCAATCCACATTTACAGAGCAGGACTGTCCTCTTTGCCCAGAACTGTTTTGGAAGCCTCAATGATAATGAACCAAACCCAGTTTCTGGCTTTATAGAGCTTTCATTCAAGGGGGTGGGATGAGAGGAGACAGACAGAAATGCATGTAAACAAGTAAAATTGTGGTACAATGTTTGCAATGGGTGAGAGCAGGGCTTCTCAATTTTGGCACCAGTGACATTTTGGGGGTTTTGTTTGTATTTTTAATATTTATTTTTATTTATTTATTTGGCTGCACCAGGTCTTCATTATGGCTTGCAAGACTTTCCATCTTCATTGCAGCATGCAAACTCTTAGTTGAGGCATATGGGATCTAATTTCTAGGCTTGGGTTTGAACTTGAGCTCCCTGCATTGGGAGCTTGGAGTCTTAGCCACTGGACCACCAGAGAAGTTCCACTAGTGACATTTTGGATGAGGTAAGCCCTTGTTGTGGGGCGTGTGTACAATAGGCTATTTAGCATCAACACTGACTGTCATCCACTCCCACCCCAGACATGACAGTCAAAAATGTCTGCAGACATTGGTAAATATTTCTTGGGGGACAAAATTTGGAAGCCACTAGGATAAGGATGGAGAAGGCAATGGCACCCCACTCCAGTACTCTTGCCTGTAAAACCCCATGGATGGAGGAGCCTGGTAGGCTGCAGTCCATGGGGTCGCCAAAGGTCAGACACGACTGAACGATTTCACTTTCACTTTTCACTTTCATGATTGGAGAAGGAAATGGCAACCCACTCCAGTGTTCTTGCCTGGAGAATCCCAGGGACGGGGGAGCCTGGTGGGCTGACGTCTATGGAGTTGCACAGAGTCGGACACGGCTGAAGCGACTTAGCAACAGCAGGATAGGGATAGGGCTTCCTCGGTGGCTCAGACAGTAAAGAATCTGCCTACAGTGCAGGAGACCTAGGTTCGATACTTGGGTCAGAAAGATCCCCTGGAGAAGGGAATGGCAACCCACTCCAGTATTCTTGCCTGGGAAATCCCATGGACAGAGAAGCCTGGCAGGCTCTGGTCCTTGGGGTCACAAAGATCTGCACGACTGAGCAACCAGCACATTGCCTTTTCACTTCACAGGTTAAAGATAGCCGGCCTGGAGAGGGGAGGGCAAGGAGCAGCTGCTTCTCACACCAGGAGATTCTTGAGCTGAGACTTAAAAGATGAGGACGAGGTCGTTTTAGAATGATTTAGAGGAAGAATATTTAGAGTAGAGGAAATAGCCAGAGGCTCCGAGACAGGAGTGATCTGAGGAATGTTCCCTCCAACACCAAAGCCACCAGTAAATTTCTCCCATAACCAAACCTACAGGGAGGAGACACCAACCACACAGCAATCAGAGACACAATTCCTGTCCATAGTTGATGGAACTGAAACTCCAGAGCCTCTTTCTTAAATGCACACAGGTATTATTCACATGACTAGAAAGCTACTGATGGATTTGGTACAACACTAGTGTTAGAACGAGACTTTCTGGGCACTCTAACTTGTAAACCCAAGTTGTCTGTGGCAGGTCTTAGTGTTTGGGTTTTTCGTTTTTTTCTGTTTCATCCCTTCTGTTCTAAAACGGTTAAGTCTAGGACCTGGGAATCTAGATACAGTCCCAACTGCCAGCAACGTGACCAGCATCACAGAGCTGACACTTCCCAGTTTTGCCGTCTGACTCCAAATCACGGGGGTTGCTGTAGATTTTTCTCCCTAGAGATCCTTCCTGAGCAGAAAGTTCTGGGACTGATTTGTAAATGAGTGGTAAGTAGTGTTTTGGCCTCACCTGTGTGAATGCTGTTAAATATAATCATGGCAATTTTATCATTAAAGGACCGTATGTATTCCAAATATTGCAAGTTTCACCAGCCCATAGATGCAAATACAGTCATATTTCCATTCATGCCTGAATTACTAGGGCTCAAGACTCCTTTGAAGCCTCCCTCATATTATTTCAGGGGAACGATCAGATGTCACTCTTCACATCCAATAAGGACAAAAACCAACCACTTCAGTTCCTCACTCCAGCCTTTCTGCAAGGCCTCTCCTCAGAGCCAGGTGGCAAAATGACCCACTGCCATGTCTTCAGGGCCACCATGACATCACCAACTTTCTGGAGCCATCCTCTCCCCTGATGCTCTGGCCCTCTCCACTGTGCTTGGCTAGGGGCACCAGGAGGATCCGGGGTGTCAGTCTACCCTGCGGTCCACATAGTGAGGAGAGGAAGATGGATGCTCACCTGGCTTCTAATGTTACCTGGGCCCTATAGTTCTTTCCTGCCCAAACTAGTCTCTCACAGACAAACTAGACTCCACGTTTCCATTCTCATCTCTTTCTGCAGCTCTATCCAGGCACTTATGAACAAAACAGATCCCTCCTTTTCCTTCTGAAACAGAAGTGTTGATGACCCTCATCTCAGGCAACAACATCCCCATAGGAGTGACCAGCCTGATGATGCTTGAGTCTGGACTTCACGAGGAAGACCTGCCAGGTTCAAATGGATGTGAGCCTTTGGTTTTAAGGACATCACTACCAAAATCAGTTCTTTTTTGTTGCTATTTTTTTAAAACAGGGGAAAATCAAACAAAAGTTTAATAATATGCATATGGGAGTATGTGTGTGCTAAGTCACTTCAGTTGTGTCCAAGTCTGTGCGACCCTATGGACTGCAGCCTGCCAGGCTCCTCTGTCCATGGGATTCTCCAGGCAAGAATACTAGAGTGGGCAGCCATTCCCTTCTCCAGGGGATTTCCCGACCCAGGGATTGAACCTGGGTCTCCAGCATTGCAGACAGATTCTTTATCATCTGAGCCGCCAGAGCCAGGGTAATCATTCTGGTAAGCTTGCCCAAATATGGTAAATATGCCTGTCCCCAGTCTTGTAAAGTCATCTCTTAGACAGCTGATTTGAAACTATTACTCCATTTAAACTTCAGTTTTCCTAATCAATGTAGAAACTTTTAGCCTGTGAATTCTGAAGGATTGATTCTATAATCCTATATGACTTGTGCCACATAGGATATCAACTGCCCTAAGCAGGGTAGCCTCGGGATACATGTGGGCTTTGCTGACTAAATCTGGATTGAATAAGCCATGCTTTTCTAATATACATAAAAATCTTTCTATGTTGGATTTTTCCACAGCTAGATCTTCTGTAATCTCGAGAAGTTTTATTTCCTTGGAATTAATATGCTTCCATGATAACAGCAAACTTCAGAAAAACTTCACCTGAAAATGAACAGCCAACTAGCTTCAGCTGCAGTCTTCTGTACATAATTCAGTAGGAGAGAAGGAAAGCCTCAACATTCTGCAGGCCCATAGAAATCCAAGCTGCTTAAATCTTTCATAAATGCTATGTGCATGAACACTGGAGTGCTTGCCAGCAGCAAGTTCAAACACTGGTTGCCTTGGACATTCCTAGAAGACTTTCCCTTAATTATCAGTCGGGGCACTATGACATTAATTTACGCAAGAGATGACAGTAGCTGGACTAATAAAATAATAACAGAGAGAGGTACAAAGAACAGATCCGGAAGCTCATCAGGAGATGAAACGAACATGGCTATATCCAGGAACATGAATGGGTGGGGAACAGGGGAAAGAGAAGAGACAATGGCAACACCCAGAGTTCTGGCTTCAATGTGAGAAAGAATGCTGCCATTTTTTTATTAAACACAGGAAATGCAGCAGAGCTGGAGAGAAATATGGCTAATTAAACACTAAGATATAGGTGCAAAATGATGAAGTATATGGAAGGGAATTTTTTTTTATTTAATACTGCTTATCATAGTCAGATTTAAGAGAAAATATTTGTATTTACCCTCTTACACATTTGATCCTGTATTTTTTCAGAACTCTTACTCCAAAGTTTTTCATGTCTTTTTAAGGCATCAGATAACATTATCAGCAAGGGAGGGAAGTCGTTAAATGAAAAGGAAACTTTTATTAAAACATCATAAATGTTCACTTAATCAACAAGCATTTATTGAATGAATGTTAGCTATGAGCCAAGTACTGTTCTGGGTTACAGAAACCTAGATAATAATAGCTAACGTGTAAGAAGCACTGCCCACCATGCTTGGCCTGCCATGAACAGTCCCCACCTCACAACCCTGTGAGAACAGTGCTATGGGAACAGCTGTACTGAGAGAGGGCAGGACAAAGGCAGCGGCATGTTGAGAAACTCAGACAAGTAGGGAGTCAGGGTCCAACACGGTGACTACAGAGCCACCCTGTGTGNATAGAAACCTAGATAATAATAGCTAACATGTAAGAAGCACTGCCCACCATGCTAGGGGCTTGGCCTGCCATGAACAGTCCCCACCTCTCAACCCTGTGAGAACAGTGCTATGGGAACAGCTGTACTGAGAGAGGGCAGGACAGAGGCAGTGGCATGTTGAGAAACTCAGACAAGTAGGGAGTCAGGGTCCAACACGGTGACTACAGAGCCACCCTGTGTGGCCTTCAGAGGACAGGCACGTAAACAATTTTCAAGCTTATATAATTACCCCATTGCTTGTTCACCTCAAATCTCACAGAACTGCCAGTCTCAGGCTTTCCCCTCCTGATTCAGGACTCCTGATATGCTGTGGTGTCACCTGTCCTATCCCTCACATGGCCTTAATCGTATCTATCACTCATTTTCAGCCATCAGATTAGAGAGCAACATTGAGTTTTCCAGCTTGTAAGCTGGGTTCCTATCCTTTTCTTTTTCCTGTTTCCTGAGTTTTTGCCTTCAGTGCTTGACTTTTCCTTGGGGAAAAGTTCCCAATTTCATTCCTGGCACAAGTTAAACCCTGTAATGTCTCAGAGTCTGTGTGTGTTTCAACATTAGGGAAGCGAACATTGAAAGTGGAGGTTCTGCTTGGTACAGCTACACCACAGTGATAAACCCAGAGTCAGCCAACTCAAGGGATTTCCCATCTTCACTTAAATATAGTCCAGACTTCTTCCCTCTCACTACCCCAGCAAGATTCAGCACTTAGCACAAGACATTGCACCTTCAGTTTGCACTCTGAGATTGCTGAGGGAGTCAATTCACCTACAAATTCCATGTGAGAAAGAGCAGGGGTACAGAGCAGCTGTTGGGAAATGACCTTAGAACCAAGTGCCGTGCTGTTCTTAGCCACTCAGTCATGTCCAGCTCTTTGGACCCCAAGGACTGTCTCCTGCCAGGCTCCTCTGTCCATGGGGATTCTCCAGGATATTGGAGTGGGTTGCCATGCCCTCCTCCAGGGGATCTTCCCAACCCAGGGATCTAACCCAGGTCTCCCACATTGCAGGCAGATTCTTTATCATCCGAGCCACCAGGGAAGCCCATGAATACTGGAGTGGGTAGCCTATCTCTTCTCCAGGAGATCTTCCTGACCTAGGAATCAAACCCAGGTCTACTGCATTGCAGATGGATTCTTTACCAGCTGAACTGGGCCGGGTGGTAAATCAAAAAGGAAGCTCCTTAAAATACCACCACCTTTCCCAAAGCCCAGGATGCACTGTCCTGTATGACGGAACAGCCAGGAGCTCAGAGTGTTCAGGGAAAGAGGATCACTGAGGTGGCAGAAGGGCACCCACCCCAGAAACTAAGAATCAGGCAGCCCCCACCTGACCCTACTGCTCTGTCTGCCACTCTTCCCTGCCCAAGTCAGAATTCCAAACCTTCAGAGCTGCATCCATCGCTTCCTCAGTGATACTGGTACCGTGAACCAAGGGGATGCCAGCATCCTTCACAAGGCTCTTAGAGGGACCAGGACCAGCATGGCAGTCAGAGAGATGGAGAGGAAAGTCACTGGGGATTCTAACCCAGGGGGAAATCCCACTGAGGTCCAGTCCAGGTCCTCTGAGCCTCCACAACTAGCCTGGAACCTCTCCACCTTCACTGAGGGTCCTCTGGCCATAACATATCAGACTGAAGAGGATATTTAGAGTTTCCCAAGGAAGAGTGTAACCACCAGTCATGGACTCTCCACAAATACTAGCTGAGTAAGTGAGAAATGAGTGACTATCCTACATGAGCAGGCAATGAATCAGAGACACTATGACTGTCGGAGTGCGAGGGACCATTGGCATCCCCACACGTGTAATTCACCATCTCCACCCTGGAAAAAGCTACAAGGCTCTGGAGTCC
Source organism: Neotragus moschatus (assembly GCA_006410615.1). Classification (NCBI taxonomy): domain Eukaryota; kingdom Metazoa; phylum Chordata; class Mammalia; order Artiodactyla; family Bovidae; genus Neotragus; species Neotragus moschatus. Next base: position 49,498 of record SJYA01000568.1, on the reverse strand, counting down.
TGGCAAGAAAACTCTTGAGTAGAATTGGAGAATCCCTAACCCTGTTAATGTTAAACCCAAGATAAAAATAAAATCAGCTCTTAAAAATATATATATGAGAGTTCCTGGTGTAGAGAGGCTGAATTACTTTCTCTGCTTTTGAGACAAACCCTTAGTAGCACAATGCCTGAATTTTGAAGCCACACCACAGAGATGCTGATCCTTGTAAAATTTGGAGAGTTGCAGGGAAAAAAAAAAAGCAAGAATTTAGGCATTATAATTAGACTAGATGCATTCATGAAGATCCAAATCTGTAAACATACTGATATAGATTGATATACTGTCCTTTTACTTGTTTTTTTTTTTAATCCACATTTATAATGTTTTATCTCCCAAGCTCCTATGAGTAAGAAATTGGCTAAAAAAGATGCTGGTTCAATGCAGGAGAGTGTTCCCACTCTGTGAAATATCGTGGAGAGAATGCTGTTGTAAAGGAGTAACCTCTGGTTCAGCATTCGGGCCAAAGTCGAATGGTGATTTGTCCTAGATGCTTTTCAGAGCTCTAGTAATTTGGGTGTGAAGTGAGAGTGAAAGTGAAGTCGTTCGGGTGTGTCCAATTCTTTGCAATTCCATGGACTGTAACATTCCAGGCTCCTCCATCCATGGAATTTTCCAGACAAGAGTACTGGAGTGGGTTGCCATTTCCTTCTCCAGGGGATCTTTCCAACCCAGGGATCAAACCCAGGTCTCCCACATTGCAGACAGACGCTTTACCATCTGAGCCACCAGGGAAGACCATGAAGTGAGAATAATTGACTCCTAAGATTCCAAGGGGGCAACCAAGGATGGGATGATTGGATAGCATCACCAATTCAATGGACGTGACAACTCTGAGCAAACTCCGGGAGATAGTGAAGGACAGGGAAACATGGCAAGCTGCAGTCCATGGGGGTCTCAAAGAGTTGGACACACTTAGCAACTAAACAACAAGCAACTAAACAACTAAACAATTCCTTCCAATTCTAATGTATATGAGGAATAATTTTTATCACAAAAGCATCCAAAAGTAAAGTGATGAGTGACTTTTCTCTAGTCACACAGTCAACACTCCAACTCCTAGAATACAACCACCCCTGGTATCCACCAGGGACTGGTTCCAAGACCTTGCAGATACCAACATTCTCAGACACTCAAGTCCCTTAGACAAATGGTGTAGGATTTGCAGGTTACCCAAGCACACCCTCCCATGCACTTTAAATCATCTCTAAGTTACTTATAATACCTAATACAACATAAATATTAAGTTGCCTGCAAGTTTTGGTTTTTGGAACTTTCGGAAATTTTTTTTCTAAATATTTTCAACCCGAGGAACCCACAGACACAGAGGACTGACTGTCTTTTCCACTGGCTGATTTTCAGCATCACCAGTAAACTCAGTCTCATGATACCAGGAGGACACTGGCACTGGCTTTGAGACATTCCCTTTGGTGTTACAGATAACAGGCACAAATAAAAAGTTCAACATCTGATGGATATACTTTCCTATAACTTGGGAAAATGACCCATTTAATATAAGTTCTACATTAGACTGGGACGGTTTCATAAACTTCTCAAAGCCAATATAAAGAGTATCTCAAAGTTAACACAGTAGAACACTCTAGATCTGTATGTTCCAGTATTTGGGATAATTGGATCAAACTAATAATTTCGTTGCCGGCCTCATAACCAAACATAATGGCTGCACTTATTTGCCTGAGCAGGTCTCATACTTAAACCAAGAGATAAAGAAGAATTTTTTCCTGTGGTAAAGATCCCAACCTTACATAATGGTCTCTCTTGCATAATAGTCACACCCCTATTTTTGGAATGGCAGAGCCAGCATAAAAAAATGTTATGATTACACAAATAAACAGCACTTTAGAGGGCAAAGAAACATTTTCAACCTCATTACTACTTTTCTGCTTTTTAATTTTTATGTGGGAGTTGATTAACAATGTTGCATTAGTTTCAGGGTATAGCAAAGTGACTCAATTACACACACACCTGTAACTAATCTTTTTCAAATTCTTTTCCCATTTAGTTATCACAGAGTATTGAGCAGAGTTCCCTATGCTATACAGCAGGTCCTTGTTGGTTATTTATTTTAAATACAGCAGTGCTATTACTACTTTTCAAATAGCAACACTAGACAGAGGTTCTAAAGGCCTTGCTTCACTGCTTTTGAAGCTAGTGCAACAGTGACCCAACAGACTACAGTCACGTATCTTACCTAAACACAGAATTTCCCAGGAAGTCTAAGGTTATTTGGGTCAAGTTCATAAGGCATTTGATTCCGAGCCAGATAATACAGCTTTTGGGTTATATGAGCACACTAGGACCTGGTATTCTCTTTTAACTGAGACATAAAAACCAAGGCAACAACCTACTTATATTCATTGTCAAGTTTTCACATCATTGCAGCCAAAGCAATGAAAACCACTTCCAACCTGCCTGCTGCTATTAATAAACACAGTGAACTTTGATGTAAATGTCAGACATGTTCACTTTAGGCTGCTGGTCAAATTTGCATGAGGATAATTAAATTCTGAGTTTCCACATCCCCTCTGTAAATTCAACAGACATGATATATTTCTTTTCTGGTACTAAGCCATGGTTGACTATTGCTCTGATCAACTCAATGCCTGTAATTTTTCAACTCACTGGATGTTGAAGGGTATCATAAGTGTACAGAGGGACATTAATGCACGTAAACTCAAAGCTTGATGCCACCACTGAGATGTTACACTAACCCACATTCCTCCCAACACCGCCCTCCGTTGCAACTGGCTCATTTCTCCACATACCTAGTGACCGTCTGTCAATTTCTCCTCCCTAAACACNATGTGTATAAGAGACAGGCTTACAAGAGACCCTGAGGAATGAGTGGGCAGTTACCGGCTGCACAAGGTGGAGAAAAGCATCCAGACTGAAAAAAACTAAATCCAGTGGCAGGCAGGTGAGGGGCACCTGCTTCCTTTAGGCTGTCCCTAAACTCAGGGAAGGCAGAGCCTCCTGAAGAGTGCAAGTCCAAAGGTGGCCAGGGTATCCAAACACCGAGGTCCTGTTGCAGACTTGCTGCCAGTTGCCTGTATGATTTTTAAACCAGCCATTTCCCCTCTTGTCCTCAGTTCAGCACCGGCTCTAAAAGTCTGTGATTTTTCTCCTATTTGCTCCAGCACACATTCTAAAATTTCCAGTACTGAAACTGAAACTTCTACATTCCGATGGCTGTTTTTTGCTGCTTTATTTTTGTTACTTTTGTTTTTTAATGATTAAGAGAGAGTGCAGAATATGCGTGTGCCATATTATTGCTTGACTGTAACTCAATGTAGAAATCAATTATGGAGGCATCTCTGAACTAGTGGAAATTCTAAAGCCTTGTGCACACCATCTGTGGCCAGTCAGCCCAGCCAGGATAAGGACGGGACACTTCTGTGATTCCCACATCGTTGAGCTTCTCAACGTGAGCTCTGCAGACCATCCATTCCGTATCACCTAAAGTCCTTGTGAAAAATTCAGGTTTCTGGGTCCAATTATCCACCACTCCCCCAGACCCTACTGAATTAGGATCTCTCATGAATGGGGCTCAGAAATCTGCCCTGTTTATAATAAGAAAGTCAAGGTAATTCTTTCTTTACACACCCTCAAGGAGAGAGCCCCTACCTCTCAACTTCACTCTGTTCTGTGGCAAAATCAAAACGCTAACAACAGCAGCAGCTAGCATTTATGACATGTGTATTCTGGGCCATGATCTGTAACAGACTTCAGCTCATTTCTTTTCTTGCCTCAACAATGTCTAATAACTTTCTCATGTTCATAAACACAGTCAGTTGGAAGAATCAGAATTTGAGTCCATATTTCTCTGAGCCCAGATTCTCTGTTCTCAGTCACTCCCCAGACTGCAGCAGGATGCAAAGCTTAAGAGCTGCAGCCCTGGCATCACTTGCATGAGTTCAAATGCTAGCTGCACCATTTACTAGCTGTGTGCCCATGGGCAAGTTCTTTAGCTAGTTTTTCCACTTGTGCTGCGTGCTAAGTTGCTTTTAGTCATGTCCAACACTTTGCAATGCTATGGACTATAGCCCACCGGCTTCCTCTGTCCACAGGATTTTCCAGGCAAGAATGCTAGAGTGGGTTGCCATGCCCTCCTCCAGGGGGATCTTCCTGACCCAGGGATCAAACCCCCATTTCTTACGTCTCCTGCATTGGCAGGCAGGTTCTTTACCTCCAGCACCACCTGGGAAGCCCATCTCTATGTGTAATGGTGGGACTAATAAGCACTCCTGCCTCCTAAGGTGCTTGTTGGTGAAGAATAATTGAAGGGATTCAAGCAGTATTTAGAAAGGAACCCAGCACATCACAAGCACTAGCCATTACAATCCAGCTTCCCCTTTCCCCTGCCTTCGGGCTCCTTGGTGGCTGTCACTGGTCTCTAAGAAGCTCTCTGGCAAGCATGAGGAGACAGATCTGAAGACAATGTATCCCCTCTGCTGGAAAACAAGCCATAGCACATGCTCCACTAACAGTGGGTCAGTAATGTGGTCTTTGGAGATAAAGGACTGCACATTATTTGAACTTAAACATTCAAAGGGCGTCAACTCCTTTCTACACAGAACACTTTCAGACCTGCCGCTGCTTTTTCTTTCATGCTTCCTAATGGTTCTGTCTGTCATTATGAACCTCTCAGTTCTGCTTCTACAAAGCACAAAGGGATTCCATCCTTTAATCCTCAAAATAGTTTGTCTTTATAGTTTGGCAGGTAAGAGTTGGTTGCAGCAGTAACTCCTGCAGCCCGGCTCTCATTATGCCAAGAACGGCAATGTGTTGCTGCATCAAAGCTGAGCGATAACAAATGCTTTCAGGTGGTGAGAACTGCACTCTATCACCTGCCTTCTAAGTGCCCTCTTGACACAGAAGAACTTGTTTGACGACCATCAGTCATCATTAGGAGCAAATGGTGCTACCTGTCCAGGTGACATCTCGGCCAAGGAAGTAAGCTTCATCCTTAGACCGTCAGCCACTGCAAAACTGAAACAGCGAGATACATCCAAGACTTCCTTTCTTCCATGGCAAAAATTATCCTATAAGTCATGTTTTTACTAAATCTCCTAAGGAGATACTTAAAATTATTCATTTTTCTTTCTAAATGAAACTATTTTTATAGTCATGCATAGAATTTTAAATAAGCCACTATTTATGACCATAGATATTTCAAGAGCTCAGAGAAAGGAGAGTCAGCATAAAAAGCAGGCTTGCCACACTATCGTCATGCAAATCCAGGGATATGCATGTGAGCTTCCACACCCATCCCAAAAGCTCTGCCCAGAGATGAAGGAGATGAGGTATGTGAGGTGCACAAGGCACACGGCCTTGCAGACCACAGACCACACAGCAAACTGACTCCCCCTTTGGAAAAGCCAGTCCACTAAGCAACACCCAAACAAGGCAGGACCCACACAAACAGGCAGCTCACTCCTGGAAAGGATGCCTTTTGCTGTACCAAGTTGAGACCTCTCTCTCTCTGAAAGGGGCTAAAGCTTTCTCAGATGCAGAACCCTTTAAATAAATGGAGGAAAGATACAGGTCCCCTAAGAATCTGATCTTTAATCAATAAATTAATCAAGTTTGAAAACTTCTTAGAAATATCCAACTTCAGACAGTAAATGCTTGGTTTTGGGCAAAGGAATATTACATTGCCATTAAAAAGAATGAAATAAGAAAAATAAATACATTAATAAAATAAATAAATAAAAAGAATGAAATAAGGCCATTTGCAGCAACATGGATGGAGCAAGAGAGCATCATACTGAGTGAAGTCAGACAGAGACAGAAAAATATCATATGACATCACTTACATGCGGAATCTCAAATTTAAAAATGATACAACTGAATTTAACAAAACAGAGATTCAGAAAACAAACTCATGGTTGCCAAGGGGAAGGGATAGTTAAGGATGTTGAGAAGGTCATGTACACGCTGCTATATTTAAAGTGGATAACCAACAAGGACAGCACATGGAACTCTGCTCAATGTTATGTGCCAGCCTGGATGGGAGGGGTGTTTAGGGAGAATGGATACATGTATATGTATGGCTGAGTCCCTTCGTTGTTCACCTGAAACTATCACATTGTTCACTGGCTATATCCCAATACAAAACGTTTTTAGTGTTAAAAAATATATAAAATTTTTTTTTAAATGCTTAGTTTCCGTGAAAGCCAAGACAGGTAAGGTCAACTACAAATTGGCCCTTGCCATCCACCTGTGCAAGGGCTCAATCATGTGCTTCAAGCTGCTGACTTTCAACTCTCCCTGAAAGGAGGTCGGAGTGCGCAGCTGAAACGAGGCACTCTGTGCTCTGGGGAAAACTGGCAGAACAGGGCTTCAGATTGTTAGGTATTTCTAGGAACCAATTTTATGAGCCTAATTCTTGTATCTCCTCATAGCTAGAGAAGCATTAAAATCCTTCACAATGACTGCTCCTTATGACTGGCAGAAAACTTCTGCAAAATGTGTGTGTGTGTGTGTGTGTGTGTGCACACGTGCGTGTGCTTCATTGCATGTACTCCCCCTTCACTGAAATCACACATATACTGACCTTGCCCCATCTCTTTGGGACTTTTTCTCAGAGCTATCTGAGGTGCTCTTTCCCGTGCTATAGTCTTCATTTTGCCCCAAATATAACTCAATTCACAACTCTCACGTTGTGCTTTTCTTTTTTTTAGTCAGCAGTAACTACACCCAAAGAAGATGCCTGCTATAGCTGCCTTCCATATCCTGCTGTGAGGCCACTCAATTTGACCTGCGATCCAATGCTATAGTGACGGTGTTTCTAGCCTGGGAGGGTGTCCAGTATAAGCCAAAGCCTGAGTGATAAAAACTCTGTAATCAAAAGACTTGCATAAAAGAAGGAAGCTCCTCAGAAGTTTACTTTGATGGATAGTGACCTATAATTTTCTAAAACACCAAATCAGTTTCAAGGACCAACACTGAATCTATGCCACCATTTCAACAAGAGCAGCTGAGCAAAATATGACCCACATCATGTAACAAGATTCTTTTACTAGAAACCTCCATTCTAGAGAAGGAAATTGTCTGATTTAGAAGTTTTTTCTGCATAAACCAGTTACAAAGTTCAAAAGTGTTTCTTAAGCTTTAAGACTCAAGTTTCTTAACTTTGCAAACCACATCCAAGAGACATGGCACTTCCACATTACTGTTTAATTTTTTTTCTATTTTGGTTAAGAGACAATAGTGGCATTCTTGTTCTCTTGCTTACATTTGTATAAAGTTCGGATTGCCAGTTGCTCAAATAATAAGGGACAAGGCAGAATTCTTTAACCCACTAAATTTCCTTAAACCTAAGGCTAAATCTTGAATATATTATTGAATTCTCTAATATCTTGATGGCTAGCAAATTGATAGCTACACATTTGTCATGCTTTTTTTTTTGGTTTGGGTTTTGGTTTTTTTTTGGCACTTTATTTTTCACTGCAGGTTTACTTGGCAATGACAATGGACAGTAAATTCTATAAACCTGCATCAAGTTTAAGAATAAAGAACCATTCAAAACATTTAATTTTTAGAATTAGAAGAACTGTGCTATCCCAAGAGCTCCTAGACCAACAGGACTGAGGTTTCCCTCTGTCCTCCAACTTGATGTGTTTCCACTGCTCCCTAGAGCCACCCTGTTTCTGCACATAAAAAACATGAAAATACAAAAATTTCTGCCTCTTCCCTAACCAGGACACAAACTGCAATAATAAGTCAAAGAATTATTGCAAAATATTATGAATAAAACAATCATACTACAAAAAGGGCTCTTATGAGATGGATGGAGTTAAAATCAAGAAAAACATTTACAGAATTGAAACTGAAGTCCAGATGCTGAACTTCTAACTAGAGCAGATTCCCACTGCAACCACTCAAACAAGGAGCAAAGATCATGGGTTCCTCCAAGAATCTGCTTTCTAGACGAAGTTCCTGATGGGAACGCTCTTGCTGTCCTCTTCGTCACAAGCCACACAGCCCTTCGGCCCGTGTGGGTCTAATTCTAGTCCTCAGGCCCAAGGGAAGGAAACCTCTTCCCTCCCAGGCACCTGGGTTTCAGGCCACGTGACAGTAACCTCAGGGTCACCTTCTTCCCTCTTGCGGAAGTTCTCCAGGGTTCACAGACTAGAAAGCCCAGGTCATAACTATGACCTCCAGAGAAGTGCCACCTGCCCAAAGAGGCCTGGGAATTACCCCTGACTTAGGGCTAGGCTGTTGCTAGCTTACGATGCAAGGATACAAAATCCCCACTTCCTTGCCTCAAAACAGAAAAGACTCAGTGCAAAGGATGCCAGAGCAATCACAGGATCAGGCTGGCACTAGGCTTCACCTGTAACTACATTCTTTCTCCTGAGAATACGCTTCAATAAATCACTTGCCTAAAATCCCCATCTAGGGAACTTGACCTGACGCTGTGCTCCTCCACAAGTGTTCAAGCTGGCCTCCTGGCTCAGACCCCAGGATGGTCCAAAGGCCTGCATGGACTGTCTTTATCCAGAGCCCATCAACATGAAACCCAGTGCTCAGACAAGCCAGAAGAGCCCCTTGTCGCTTTCAGCTTAGAAGTCCACCCTTCCCCTGGGAAAAGCACTGATGTCCCTCCTTCCTTCCATCTCAGATATCACCTGACTTATACACAGAAGCTGAAAGATATATTCTGAAGTCAGTATATGATCAAGCTGAATTTATCAGCAGCAGAACATTGCCTAAAATACAATCAATGATTCATACTTCTGGTTCTCCTTAGGGAGCAGAGAAGCCTCCCCCAAGGTCCCTTAACTTGCTTCCTGAAGTGTGAAATCTTTTAAACAGAGAATAGGGGTCTAATCCAGAGAAGGCAATGGCACCCCACTCCAGTACTCTTGCCTGGAAAATCCCATGGATGGAGGAGCCTGGTGGGCTGCAGTCCATGAGGTTGCTAAGAGTCAGATACAACTAAGCGACTTCACTTTCACTTTTCACTTTCATGCATTGGAGAAGGAAATAGCAGCCCACTCCAGTGTTCTTGCCTGGAGAATCCCAGGGACAGGGGAGCCTGGTGGGCATCCGTCTACGGGGTCACACAGAGTTGGACACGACTGAAGTGAGTTAGCAGCAGGGGTCTAATCACAGCATTAACAGGCTACCCATTGCTCCAGAAATGACTCTGCTCCACTTCCTTAGAGGAATTATCATACCTGCTCCATGTTCTAACAGATGCTCTCATTCGGATGCAGTGTTTGGGATGGGAAGAGGCTTCCCATTTCTTCCCATTCCCATTTCTTCCCATTTCTGGGGCTTCTTACTTAACTATGACTTGTTTACAGAAAAACAGCATCCTCACTGAGTTTGGACTTGTTTCTTTCCTGGCAAAGGTCAGATTATTGACAAAATATCTGGAGAATGTATAACCTTCTTTGTAACAATAAGAGCTGTTCTTTTTACAGCACCTAGTATGTGCTAGGCACCAGCAATATGCCACTTTTTTATTGGGGTATAGTTGATTTACTCAAATGTTAGTTTCCCATGTACAGCAAAGTGAATTAGTCATACATATACACATACCCTTTCTTTTTTTTCTATTCTTTTCCCATATAGGCCACTACAGAGTAGTGAGCAGAGTTCCCCGTGCTATACAGTAGGTCCTTACTAGTTATCTGTTTTATACATGGTAGTGTGTATATATCAATCCCAATCTCCCAATTTATCCCCCTCCCTTTACCCCTTAGTAACCATAAGTTTGTTTTCTACATCCATGACTGTACTTTTGTTTTGTAAATAAGTACATTTGTACCCTTTTTCCTAGATTCCACATATAAGCAAGGCAATATCATATGGTAGAAATATGCCATTTCTAATCCTCATAACAGGTAGGGGAAATGAGGCCCAGGGTGGTTAAATAATATATCAGTGTCACATAACAACTACGTGGTTAGAAAGAGGATTTGAACCCAGGTTCATCTAACCACGAAACTTGTGTCTAGGCCACTCACCAAACTGTCCTTGCCACTGGCCCAGAGCTTGAGGCTGGCTCTGCCCTGCAGTGATGCCCGTTCTCAGCTAAATTTCTTACAGAATTAGTGGATGCCCTTGAAACCACACCATGTTCTCTGACCTTGAGAAAGTGGAGCAATATAAAGGGTGCCTTGTGTGGATAATGATGAGGATAACAATGAGAAGCAAGGAGGGTTCAGACAGGAAGACGGAGTAAGTACACTCTTCCATCTTGCTCCCACAGCTACAGCCAAAAACAGGGATATTATATCTGAAACAAACATAATAAGACTCCGAAAGGTAGAGAGAAGTCAAGAAAGTTAAGGGTCTCAGGACCCAAGGAATGACATGGCAGTGAGGTCCTAGCTGGCTTTTCTTTTTTTCCCCTCATAGATTCCAGACTAGATACTGGAGGAGTCAGCAACTTGGATACGCCAACAGGCTTAGACAAAAATCCAGAACTCCTCTGTCTAACCCAAGACTGAAGAATGAAGCATCCTAGCCCCTTGCAGAGAGAAAACTTTTAGATATTAATAATAATCACCCTACTCCAACTAAACACTGCAGGGAAAAACTGTGGTCCCAAGCCCAACCCACTGGCAAAGACTCTATTGAGCTGTCCCTACACCTCCACCAGGATGATTTCTGAGATACCTGAGTGGGGAGACAGGACTTTCACTTCCTCCAGGTGCAATCTAAGCTGAGGAACTATCAGAGGAACCTCATGGAGATTCAGGACTGTACCAAGTGCCCTCAGCCATACCATCCCCAGGAGTATGGGCTGAGCTCAGGTGGGGAGCAGTGTCCAAGCACCCCTCCTTCTCACTGCCAGACCAGTATAGCTTCAATAAGCAATTACTTTCTTGAAATGAATGAAAAATTGGAAAGATTTGACAAAGAAGTAGAGATTCTCAACAAAGAAAGAAGAACCACTTAGAAATTCTGGAACTAAAATATACCATAACTGAAATTTTAAACAAACAAAAAACCCTCAGTGGATGGGCTAACAGCAAAATGGAGCAGATAGAGAAAAGAATCCACCAATTTAAAGACAGAAAAATAGAAAATATCCAATCTAAAAAATATAAAGTAGATTGAAAAAAATGAGCAGTCTCAGAGACCTGTGGGATTATAGTGAAAATATAGGTCATCTGGCTCCCAGGAGGGGGAAAAGATGGTGGGGCCAAAAAAGGGATATGAAGAAATAATGGCCAAAAATTCCCAAACTCGGCAAAAAACAAATTTAAGAACTTCGGTGAACATCGAACAGGGTAAACTAAATATATGTCTTCAGGTCACAACACATAGTCCTATTTCTGAAAACTAAAAACAAAACAAAAACAAAAAAAGAGAGCGGCCAGAGAGAAATGATGCATTCACTATAATGAAAAACTACTTTGAGTAACAGAGGATTTCTCATAAGAAATCAAGGAGGAAGAAGCCCGATATTTTTCAAGTGCTAAAAGAAAAAGCTGTCAACCCAGGACTCTATATCCAGAGAAAATAGTCTTCAGGAATGACACTCTCAGAAGAATGAAAACTAAGACAATCTGTTGCCAGCAGACCTATCCTAAAAGCAAGCCTAAAGGAAGCTCTCTAAAGAGAAAATAAAAAATCAAAGAAGGAGTCTGAGAAAAAAAAAAAAAAAAANCAAACAAAAAACCCTCAGTGGATGGGCTAACAGCAAAATGGAGCAGATAGAGAAAAGAATCCACCAATTTGAAGACAGAAAAATAGAAAATATCCAATCTAAAAAATATAAAGTAGATTGAAAAAAATGAGCAGTCTCAGAGACCTGTGGGATTATAGTGAAAATATAGGTCATCTGGCTCCCAGGAGGGGGAAAAGATGGTGGGGCCAAAAAAGGGATATGAAGAAATAATGGCCAAAAATTCCCAAACTCAGCAAAAAACAAATTTAAGAACTTCGGTGAACATCGAACAGGGTAAACTAAATATATGTCTTCAGGTCACAACACATAGTCACATTTCTGAAAACTAAAAACAAGACAAAAACAAAAAAAGAGAGCGGCCAGAGAGAAATGATGCATTCACTATAAGGAAAAACTACTTTGAGTAACAGAGGATTTCTCATAAGAAATCAAGGAGGAAGAAGCCCGATATTTTTCAAGTGCTAAAAGAAAAAGCTGTCAACCCAGGACTCTATATCCAGAGAAAATAGTCTTCAGGAATGACACTCTCAGAAGAATGAAAACTAAGACAATCTGTTGCCAGCAGACTTATCCTAAAAGCAAGCCTAAAGGAAGCTCTCTAAAGAGAAAATAAAAAATCAAAGGAGTCTGAGAAAAAAAAAAAACAGAAAGAGCAAAAACATAAAATACTACAGACTTGACTTCCCTTTAGTTTTCTAAATTTGGTTTATGATTAAAGCAAAAATCATAGCACTGCCTATTGTGGTTTGCGAGATATGCAGAGGAAATATTTAAACCAATCATAAAAGGAGGAGGGGAAAGGAAGCTAAGTTTCTACACTTCAGTGGAACTGGTAAGATGTCAACACCAGGAGACGGTGATTAATCATCTGTATATAAATGTAATACATAGAGCAGCCACTNGAAAAAAAAAAAAAACAGAAAGAGCAAAAACATAAAATACTACAGACTTGACTTCCCTTTAGTTTTCTAAATTTGGTTTATGATTAAAGCAAAAATCATAGCACTGCCTATTGTGGTTTGCGAGATATGCAGAGGAAATATTTAAACCAATCATAAAAGGAGGAGGGGAAAGGAAGCTAAGTTTCTACACTTCAGTGGAACTGGTAAGATGTCAACACCAGGAGACGGTGATTAATCATCTGTATATAAATGTAATACATAGAGCAGCCACTAAAAAAGCTACATAAAGAGATACACTCTAAAATACAACAGATAAATCAAAACAGAATACTATAAAATGTTCAAGCAGCCCATAGGGAAGCAGGAAAAGGGCAGAGGACAGACTGAAGAGGAGGGAGTGGGGATGGGTGAAGGCATCTCCACTTCCTATATCAGGGTCACTCCCAGCTAACTAGACCCTTTTCACAGGGAGAAAATAGTCCCTTTGCTGCTCAGGTATACCTTTAGGGTGGGGACAAGGGGAGGAACCCTTGTTTTTTCTCTGTGTAATTTAGGCAAATTCAGAGCTTTGCTTTGGAAATTACAGAGGGTTGGTGATGCTCCTACGGACGACCATGGAAGACCCTTGCCAAAACCAGCACACTGACCTGCCAGCCCACCCAAAGGGGCTCCTTGCCAAGGCTTGGGTCTCTGTTAACCTTCAGCACAGTGGAGGCTCCCTCCAAGGGGAGGATGATAGTTACATGCCAATTACAAAAGCCAAAAGCCCCACTCTGCAACCTATACTGCTGGGAAAAAAACTAATTAAGGTGGCTTTGATGAAGGTTGGATGTAGCTTGGGCAAAGGAAAGAAACAAGTGTGATCTTCTGGAGCCATGTCCCAAATGCTTCAAGAAATGAGCTTGGTTCAGGATCAGCCAGCCTCAGGAAACTCTCCCTACCAGCTATAAATACCTATTTTACAGGCATCTTCAGTCTTAGAAATACTGGGAAGAAAACGAATCCTGAGTTCTAGTGTAGTTCAAATTCTCTTCAATTATACCAGAGGCAGGAATTCTGAAACCCTCCGGGCAGGTGGGGAGCCCCCATTGTTACAGTAAATCATTTCATGGGACCTGCCAGTCTGGTGTTTCTGCCCCACTCCCTCACAACCCTCAATCTCTTAGGATAATGCTTCTGAAAACTTACCATGACTGTTGTTTATCATTTTTAAGCTTTAAAAAAAGAAAAATGTACAAATATCCTGGGGATGATATTTGTATATTTCATGTCATTCATTATTCCAAATGTAATTTTAATCAGTTCAACATAAAAGCATCCTAATATCCTCAATGATGGTACTGATAATTTTAAATATTAAAATCCACATTAGGAAAAAAAAGGGGGAGCTGCTCTGATTCATTCTCTCCTTCCAAATAAGCACTTTGGCACACACTTCCGGTCTTCCCTTCTCTCCTCTCCTCTCTCCTTCCTTCTGCTTTTTCTCTTTCCTCTTCCTCTTCTTCCTTAGGAGGCAGGTAACAAAGAGCAGGGTGGTAGGAACAGAGACAGGGTTGACCCAGAAAAGCTAATTATTCTATCTCCTTCCACAAACTCAGAAACTTAAGGCTTTTTACAAAAGTAGTAGTTCTGCTTTTCCTAGAAAAATCTCTGCTCTTCATGTTCACCATCTTTAACCAACTCTAATAGGTTTTTCCATCAAATTCTGGTCTGTATCCCAGTTTCCTAAAAAGTGTATTTGCAGACAGTACCAGGTAGATTCTTTTGAGTTTTGCGACACAATCTTCCTTTCCTCAAAAGACAAACAGCTCAAGGAAGGCTCTCCTGCCCTTACATCCTCCTTTGACTTTCCCAGAGCAGGCCTGGCACTTGGAAAACTGGGAAAGGTTGCTGAAAATTCAGAAACAGGGTTTCATGGCTTTTAACTACCGTTAAATTTGAAATTACTGCCTCGAGTTAACTTGGCTCTTTCTGCCTTGAGCTGATTAGTGAGCACTAAATTTCATGCTAGCGCTCCCACACCATTTGCCTGCGATGCAGGGGCCACTTTCCAAAGTCCGCTGGCTGCAATAAAAATATATGCACTCACATCATCCCATGACCGTGTTTCTGCAGCGTTTCCACCCTGCTTGTGCTCCTCATACAGGTGAGCTGGTGTTTACTGTGTCAGACCGTTACACTCCAACTTTCCACTGGCACGTGAAGCTAGTGGTCGTCTAAAGTAGTCCTGGAATCCATTACCATGGAACCAAACGTACAGAAAGCTGTTTTACCGAATAGGAAAATCTACAGGAACTCTAAAGAGATCAAAAGTTTTTTCAAAACAAAGGTGTGTAAAGTCAAGTCCATTCTAGTTTGGGTTAAAGAAGCCTCGGGGTGAAATATCAAGGCAGATGAACAGAGGAAGAGCGGGGGGCGTGGAATGACACACACAGCCGCAGCCCTGGGAGCTGCTGTGGCAGGACAACCGGTCCACACGCAGGGCTGCTCACCAAGATAGTTCAGAAGGGGCTAAAAAACAGCCAACTCTCTTCCTTGCCAAGGTACAGGAAACAGGGTCAGAACACTGGTCTCTCCCCACGTACGTAAAAATGAACCATCTGTTCTTCTGATGTTGATAATATTGTACACACTTTTGTCCCAATAGCTCCACCCCACCATTCCATTCCAGTAGACTCAATTCTACGTGTTGCGGAAATGCTGTCAAGGATCGTATTTTAGTTTTGGGAAAGGAGTAGGTACAAACCACATGTGTTTGTTTAAGTGTCTCTGTGTTTTCCTGAACTCTAAGTTGTTTCACCACATCCTGCCATTAACTTAAAAGAATAATTGTGGACACGTTAGTCCTTCCATGGGAAACTTCCTGATCCATAAACTGCTCTGGCCCTCTGTAATAATAACAATTCTTCCCATCCAGCCTCCTCCTCGAAAACCAGCTGTCGCAATCAGAAGCTCCCATTCACAGTGCTGAAGGAGGACACATTTCCTAACGGTTCCCAGGAGCAAGAAAGACACACGGGGTCACAGCAGTCAGACTCCATCCTTGTATCCAGGCTGCTGCCCAATGAGGATGTGCTGGCCAGACCACCTGCCACTCAGGCCACTTCTGCTCTGAGAGTGTGAGGCTTAGACAGTTAAGTCCTCTATGCTAACTTCCTTGCCTAAAGGCCATCTTTTAGAATGGCAAGGAAAAACGAGTTTCACTTAGAACAGAGTTCAGCTAACAGCAGGCCAGAGGAAAGGAACCAAAACAGAAAGGATTTGAAACCATACTGTATGGAAGACTGCAAAGCAGTGTTGAAAGTATGAGTTTTGGCATCTGTTAGACCATGGTTTGACTATAGCTTGCCACTTCCTTTCTAAGTTACCTACTTTCTAAGTTAAGTAAGCCTCATTTCTTCATCTGAAAACCACACTTATCTGAGGGAATTGTAATGGAGATCAAATAAGATCAGGCACGCTAAGTGTTTAGCACAGTGCCTGGCATATAGAAGGCTCTCAGTAAATGATACTATCAGGAGCAGGTGAAACAGTAGAAACTTTTGGCCTGGAGAATGCAAGACTCTGGACAATCAGGACCTTTAGATATCTGAAGAACTGTCCCACGAAAGAAAGAGATGCATCAGAAGACAGGAGCAGGGCTAACAGGCAGAAGAGATTGACTATGACCTCTATTCCTGTCTTGAGCACCAGGATTGGTTCACTGTCCAAATGGCTGGGTGGGCCTCCCCATCCCTTCTGGAATTAAAGCCATTCCTAAATCTACTCAAGAGGGAAGATTTCAGGTCTTTATAAAATGGAGTAAGCCAATTTATGAGATTATTAGCATCCCACCACTGACAGTGTTTAAATGTCTCAGGATGCATTCTTTTGGGACCTCTATGTGCAAGGACCACACCAGATACTCTTGCTGCTGCTGCTGCTGCTAAGTCGCTTCAGTCATGTCCAACTCTGTGTGACCCCATAGACGGCAGCCCACCAGGATTCCCCGTCCCTGGGATTCTCCAGGTAAGAACACTGGAGTGGGTTGCCATTTCCTTCTCCAATGCATGAAAGTGAAGAGTGAAAGTGAAGTTGCTCGGTCGTGTCCGACTAAGCAACCCCATGGACTGCAGCCTACCAAGCTCCTCCATCCAGATACTCTTAGGGACATAAAAATGAGTAAGACATGTTTCCTGCCCTCGAGAGCATCGAACTCTAGAAGAAGGTTGAGTGGAGATGTATGTTTAACACTGAAAGGAATAAAAGGCAGCATTGAATCACTGGGTATTAAGGATCTTAATAGATGAGATTCTGCTTTGGATGAAAGACTTTAACAGATCTCAAAAATGCCTTTCATCCCCAAGGTTCCATAAGGCCAAGTATTAGGGGAATGAGGGAAGACAACTTTTTAAAAAAGTAAATTATTTTTGTGCCAAGCTTCCTGAAACACTTTTTTAATATTTATTTGGCTGCACCAGGTCCTTACGGTAGCTTATAAACTCCTACTGCAGCATGTACCCTGACCAAGGACCTAACCCAGGCCTCCTGCACTGGAGGCTCGGAGTTTCAGCCACTGGACCAACAGGGAAGTCCCCAAAATATTTTTTTTTAATGGGCAAGGATAAAGCCACAGGCATAGACAACAGACTTGGGGACACAGCAAGGGAAGGAGAGGGTGGGACGAGTGGAGAGAGGAGCACTGATACACATACACCGCTGCTGCTGCTGCTGAGTTGCTTCAGTCATGTCTGACTCTGTGCGACCCCATAGACGGCAGCCCACCAGGCTCCCCCATCCCTGGGATTCTCCAGGCAAGAACTCTGGAGTGGGTTGCATTTCCTTCTCCAATGCATGAAAGTGAAAAGTGAAAGTGAAGTCGCTCAGTCGTGTCCGACTCTTTGCGACCCCATGGACTGCAGCCCACCAGGCTCCTCCGTCCATGGGATTCTCCAGGCAAGAGCACTGGAGTGGGGTGCCATTGCCTTCTCCGAACACATATACACTACCATGTGTAAAACAGATAGCTAGTGGGAAGCTTCTGTGTAGCACAGGGAGCCCAGCTCAGTGCTCTGTGACGACCTAGAGGGGTGGGATTATTGGGAGGAGGTGGAGGAAGGCTCAAGAGGGACGTGAAATATGCACATACGTGGCTGATTCACGTTGCTACACAGCAGAAACTAACACAACAATGTAAAGCAATTATTTTCCAATTAAATAAATTCAATAAATAAATGTCCATTAGTGGATATGATATTTGAAAACAGTTGAAGTCTTCTACTGAGTTTAATTGTTATAGAAAACAACTGTTGTTGTTTAGTTGATATGTTGTGTCCTACTCTTTGTGACCCTATGGACTGTAGCCCACCAAGCTCCTTCATCCATGGCATTTTTCGGCAAGAATACCGGACTGGGGTGCTATTTCCTTCTCCAGGAGATCTTCCTGACTCAGGGATCAAACTGCATCTCCTGCTTGGGAGGCAGATTCTTTATCAGGGAGCCACCAGGGAAGCCCGCATAAAGCAAAGTACGATGCAGAGCTGTGTGCTTTACCTTCATAAGATTCATTCCCTACCTGGGAATAGACTTTTAAGGGTAATTCTCACCATGTAGATGTGATCAGCATTATTTATAGGTTTTGCATTTCTTTCACGTCAATTTGTAAACTTGTACCGCTTTACTAGAATGAAATATTAATGCTATTAAACAATGAAATTTTTTAGATGAGATGCTAAAATAATATTTATTCGCCAATCTTGGACCACTACAGTATTTTAGGTTGTTGATTTAACATCTAAATTTCTTATCACATGCCATGCCTAACACTGATCAGTAGAGGCTGAAATTGAACTGTAATGGCAGTCCAAAAAGACAAGTTTTCATTTTAATTCCTCACAATTCAGAGAATTGCTTAAGGGTAAACATATTCTGATTCTTCCAGCCTGTGTTTAAACCCACCCTATTTCGCATGCACGTCCTTGGCCCCATACTGCTCTCTCAGTCCATGTTGGCTCACATCAGCATGGAGGTGACATACGGGGCACTCCGCTAAAGAGTGGTGCTGGGTTACTTCATTTCTGTTAGAAAAGGAAGCAGTGGGAAAATATCCTCCACTTAATCTATTTTACTTTCAGCAAGGTTGCCTGTAAATATTAATTTGCACACACGCAAAACTCACTGGGTACTTTGAGCTGTCTGAATGTAAATGAAACAAAATAATCCAGACTGAAAAATGGAGTTTCCAGTATCTTTTCTCCTCAGGCAAAGGGTGAAAAAAAAAAAAATCCAAGGATTTAAAATTCCATCCCAGTGGTTTCAAAGACAACAAAACATCTCCCATCAAGCTCCTGTTTAAATAAGTGGGGTTAATGAGAGCAGAAATTGCAAGTACAACAGCATTAAGCAGAAAACTAAGCATTTATGCCATTTTCATACAGAACCTATTTCCAAGTCACTGTAACGCTTTATACTTAGAATACTGTAAATCCTTCATTTTTTTTAACCTTACTGAGATCTATGACCACTTGATGNTCAAGCTCCTGTTTAAATAAGTGGGGTTAATGAGAGCAGAAATTGCAAGTACAACAGCATTAAGCAGAAAACTAAGCATTTATGCCATTTTCATACAGAACCTATTTCCAAGTCACTGTAACGCTTTATACTTAGAATACTGTAAATCCTTCATTTTTTTTAACCTTACTGAGATCTATGACCACTTGATGAAATAGAGAAAGTGCACATACTATTACTCCCAGGTAACTTGAGAATCAGAACGACAACAAGGAGAAGGTGTCTGTCTCCAGGATGGTGGCTTTCCTGAGTGGACTGAGGCAAATAAAACTGATTCACTGATAATGCATTTAATTTTTCTCTCAGCAACTAATTGCGTATCTACAATTAATGAGAACACTAGAAATAATCAATATATGCATGTGTCGAATGACAAAAAATATGTTTTTGATCTTAAGCTACACAGATTTCCAAAGCGCAAAAATGGGAGGTGGGGACTGGGCTTCTCTTGGGTCCACTGGGCCCTTGCTTGAATCGCACAGCAATTCACCTCCTGTATCCACTCCTACTCCAATCTAGAGGGCTTAGAGTTCTGCCCTCTGGACGCCTGGTACTCACATGCCTGAATTTTAACTGAAGCCCCAGCGTCTGCGTTCAGTGGGAGCTGGGGGCTAGACCTCCAGCCCTCCTCTGTCCTCCTGTGGAGCGTGCTTAGTCACTCAGTCACGCCACACTCTTTGGGACCCCATGGACTGTGGCTCGCCAGGCTTCTGTGTGCACAGGATTGTGCAGGCAAGAATACTGGAGTGGGTTGGCTCTTTCCCCAGTGGATCTTCCCGACCCAGAGGTCGACCCCGCGCCTTCCACACTCCTCAGTCCTCCTGGGAGAGGTCGACCCCGCGCCTCCCGCACTCCTCAGTCCTTCTGGGAGACACTTAAAGCGATCCTTTCAAGTTCTGTCATCGCAGAGACAAAACAAGCAGAAGCGAAGCAGAGAAACAAGCCCTCCACTTGCTTCCACCTTCACAGAGCTGAAGGCATCAGATCAAAGGCTGGCTCTGAGATTCCCTGCACTTGGAAGAGCTCTTCTCCTTACCTGGCCTCGGGTTTCTACACTCCTACCCTTCCGCCTTGGCCCAGCCCTGTCCACTTGCCCACGAGTAGCTGGCTGATAGCTGCAGCTTTCTCGGGTGAAGTCAGCCTCTCTTCTAAAGCAAAGCACCACATCACATCGTTTTATACTATTTGTTGTTATTGTATTCTTGTTTAGTTCTTAAGTCATGTCCATCTTTTGTAACCCCATGGACTAGAGCTCTTCAGGCTCCTCTTTTCACGGAATTCACCAGCCAAGAATACTGAAGTGGGTTGCCATTTCCTTCTCCAAAGGATCTTCCTGATCCAGGGATTGAACGCGGGTCTCCTGCATTGCAGGCAGGTTCTTTACCATCTGAGCCACCACGGAAGAATTATTATTGTATACATGTTAGTAATTTCTCCCCAACTAGGTTCTAAGCAATGTAAAACTTAGAATCTTCTACTTCTTTCATAATTATCCCCAGGAGTGTCAAACACTATACATATGCTTCCAAGATGCTGAATAAGTCCAAACACCTGCTGGGGACTGACTGGCTATTACCTATTTCACCTGTTAAAGAATGCAAGTAAGTGGATAATATGCTGGCATTTCTTCACCCTATTCTGCTTCTCTTGATGGAAAATAAGGGTTTTCACACTTACTGAGTTTAAAGAGCACCACCAAGAACTATTCAGCAAGTAACACTCAGGTAGAATTCTGTCCTTTCTACAGAAACGGTGCAATTCTGCATTACAAAAAAATCGCTTCTCTTTCCCTGTGAAGTCTTTTCACATTTAAGTCAACTATCCATGTTTGATTAACAAGAAAATTTACCGGGCCCCAATTAATATGAATGATTCACATTTTAAACAGGTGGAACAAAAGAGGTCAGCATGGAAGTCAAAATTTTATATATATAGTTCCGTTACTTTTCTGGTTGTCCAAAAATGAATGTGACATCTAGAGAAAGTACTTCTGAACCTTTTCATGCTTACGTTTCTGACATTTGTATCAGAAGGTGACAGGTATACGTGTTATATAGTCCATGAGAGTATTCCCTCAATAAAGGGATACTGCTTTTGGTCCAGAGTGNGTTGGTGAGGTCCCAGTTTCATATTTGGCCTTCAGACAAATTAGCTCCATGCCAGAGCCTATTTAGAACTATTGATTGCATTGTTTCCTGGTCAATGACGTCATCTTTCATTCTAACCTGCCATTGTTCACAAAATAAGGCAAGTCAGGTGGGATGCTTGAGTGTTGGAGGAGAGGGTTAACTCAAGATGAATATTCAACTAACAGTGGACATCAATTATTTCCTTCCCCACCACGGTCAGCATAGCTATGCATCAGGGATTCTTAGGACTTGCGTGCACTTCATCTAATTTATCTTAAAACCTTATGAAGGAAGTACTATTATTATCTATTTTTAATCTAAGAAAGCTAACATTTAGATCACTTTGCTATACACCTGGCTTCCCAGGTGGTGCTAGTGGTAAAGAACCCGCCTGCCAATGCTGGAGATGCAGGAGGCATGAGTTCGATCCCTGAGTGGGGAAGAGCTCCTGGAGGAGGGCATAGCAACCCACTTCATTATTCTTGCCTAGAGAATCCCAAGGACCGAAGAGCCTAAGGTTAAGGTCCATGTGGTCGCAAAGAGTCAGATGTGACTTAAGCAATTTATCACGCTGTACCCCTCTAACACAACACGGTAAATCAACTATACTCCAATAAAAATGTTTTAATTTTAAAAAATAAACACACACACATAACTTAAAGCCAAGATTTAGAAATTAACTAACATGCCTAAGATTTGTTGTTGCTGTTTGAGTCCTGTCCAACTCTTGGCGACCCCATGGACTGCAGCACACCAGGCTCCTCTGTCCTTCACTAACTCCTGGAGTTTGCTCAAATTCATGTCCATTGAGTATGTGATGCTAAATAACCATCTCATCCTCTGCCATCCCCTTCTCCTTTTGCCTTCAATCTTTCCCAGCATCAGGGTTATTTCCAATGAGTAGTCATGCTTAAAGTAATACAGCTGAAAAGTGTTACATCAGAATTTGAACCCAGGAAGTCTGACTATGAAACCTGACCTATTTCATACAGTTCACATTAATCTGCTTCACTCAAAACAGTACCAAGCACCACTAGATAAGTACACTACCACAATCTATAATTTGAAGAGACAGCTCCTGAGGATAAATATCTATAGGACACAAATATCGCTGCAACAAATCTGCATAAGAATGATATGTCCTTTGTTCTCTAAACAATATAAATGCAAACATTCTCAGAGCTGAAATGATAAATCACTTTGAGAACTCTAATACATAGAATTGTCACAATGTTAATACTTAAGTTTAAAATGTAAGAAATAGCACAAACACTAATGAAACTTAGAATTCACTCTCAANAACAAATCTGCATAAGAATGATATGTCCTTTGTTCTCTAAACAATATAAATGCAAACATTCTCAGAGCTGAAATGATAAATCACTTTGAGAACTCTAATACATAGAATTGTCACAATGTTAATACTTAAGTTTAAAATGTAAGAAATAGCACAAACACTAATGAAACTTAGAATTCACTCTCAATTCATGTAAAAAGAAGCAAGGATGAGCTGAAGCAAGAATATGTCACCATCCCTACTTCCCAAAGGAGCTCAGGGTGGCAGGTGGGGGACACAGAACAGATACCTGACTCCAAAGTTGAGCCTCAGCAGTAGACCTGGGGCTATCTTTTATCGAGGAACCAGTCTCCCCAAGCACAGAGGGAGCCTGGGAGAGTCTTGGAAGGAGACAAATGGCCAACACTGAAAACACATGCCTGTCAGCTTACTGGGCCAAAGGGAATAAAGCAGCAGAAATTGGCTTCGTTCTGAAAACAGACAAAGGTAGCTTAGTGAAAAGTGAAAGTCGCTCAGTCGTGTCCAACTCTTTGCAACCCCCTTGGAGTTTTCCAGGCCAAAATATTGGAGTGGGTAGCCTTTCCCTTCTCCAGGAGATCTTCCCAATCCAGGGATCACCCAGGTCTACCCGCATTGCAGGCTGATTCTTTACCAGGTGACCCACAGGAGAAGCCCAGGTCAATGTTATACCTGGATCCCTTCCCAACCCACCAGCCTGGTACTCATTATATGTTTAAAATACATAAACATTGTACCAAGTCACTTCAGTTGTCTCTGACTCTCTGTGGTCCCATGGACCACAGCCTTCCAGGGTCCTCTGTCCATGGGATTTTCCAGGCAAGAATACTGGAGTGGGTTGCCATGCCCTCCTCCAGGGGATCTTCCCAACCCACAGATCGAACCCTCACCTCGTAGATCTCCTGCATTGGCAGGCAGGTTCTTTACACTAGTGCCACCTAGGAAGCCCAACAGGAAGATTACATGTATATTTTTATGTTATTAAGAGTGCTTAGACATAGGGAGAGTCCCTTAATACAGCTGAAAGAGATGTCTCTGTCTTTTGCCAGAGAACACTTTCTATCAATTAAATGGGTAAATAAGCCCTTTCTCCCCACTGTTGGGAAAGGAGGGCCTCTTGTGACCCTCTATTGATTAAGACTGCTGTGGAATGTTATTTGCAATCTCATCGCATAATAGAAGTCAGGAGGTAGCTGTCATGGTCTCTGAAGACAAATTGCTGGTATCTGAGTCAAACCATAGCCTCTTTTCATCTCTTACTGTTCTCAATTCCCTGTTAATGTGTACCTCACGGTCTAGGCTTCTTAAATCGGTCTGCTTCACTGTCATAGGTAGTAAAAATGAGGAAATGTGGTCATCTAAGTGACCCTGCTTTAGGAACCGTGTTCAAGAGGCCATTCCACTGATCAGGACTCCTGAGCCATGCATTATTTAATAAGGAACACAACTTCCAAAAGGGCACATAATTAAAAATAGATCCATACAGCAGCTGCTGTGATTATGACCAATAGGAATAGAAATTCAACCAGGCATGAGTCAAAAGAATAAAAGGCCACTACCAGACAGAACATTGTTCAACCTCATTTTTGTCTTGTGTACTTTGACTTGCTAAGTCAGCCAGCAAGCGATTTGCAGGGAGCAGAGGTTCTCAAAGCGTGATCGGCAAAACGGCAGCATCAGCACCACCTGGGAACCACTGGAAATACCAGGTCTCAGACCCCAACCCAGACTTACTGACTCAGAAGCTCTGCCAGGGGCTCAGCAATGCTGCCTTCACAAGCCCTCTGGGTGATTCGAATGCAGAGTAAAGTTTCAGAGCTACTGGGCAGGAGCCAGAGGCAGCCCCGAGAGGTGAAGTTCCCCCAGAAGGCACAACCTTTGGCTGTTTTATAGCTTTCTAGCTAGCTTCTGAAGAGTCTGGGAAGGAACCTGTCCTGAAANGTTTCAGAGCTACTGGGCAGGAGCCAGAGGCAGACCCCAGAGGTGAAGTTCCCCCAGAAGGCACAACCTTTGGCTGTTTTATAGCTTTCTAGCTAGCTTCTGAAGAGTCTGGGAAGGAACCTGTCCTGAAATCAAATAAAAGAACTGCCACCTTCAATTTGGCTGTATGCTAAAACTTCTCTTTAAAAAAAAAAAAACAAGCAAGTCTCTAAATTCCTTTAAAAAACTAACCACTGCGATCGATCTTTGGGGTGAAAGAGTTAACAGAAGAGCATAGAACTTTCCTTGCAGAAATTTATTTATACATAGTCGGTAAAGAATCTCCCGGCAATGCAGGAAACTCGAGTTCTATTCCTAGGTCGGGAAGATCCCCTGGAAAAAGAAATGGCAACCCATTCCAGTATGCTTACCTGGAGAATCCCAAGGACAGAGGAGCCTGGTGGGCTACAGTCCATGGGGTCGCAAGAGTCAGACACGACTTAGCAACAAAACCACCACCACCACATATATCCTGACTTGTTCTAGAGAGGCTTTTCAGACAACTTCTTATGCAACAACAACAACAACAAAAATGCACAGNGATTCCTAGGTCGGGAAGATCCCCTGGAAAAAGAAATGGCAATCCATTCCAGTATGCTTACCTGGAGAATCCCAAGGACAGAGGAGCCTGGTGGGCTACAGTCCATGGGGTGGCAAGAGTCGGACACGACTTAGCAACAAAACCACCACCACCACATATACCCTGACTTGTTCTAGAGAGGCTTTTCAGACAACTTCTTATGCAACAACAACAACAACAAAAATGCACAGTATTGTCACAGTTCTCTTGGAAAAACTCACTTCTTTCCAAACAACCTCGTTTTTATGTAAATTTTTAATTTTGGCTGTGCTGGGTCTTCGTTGCTGTGGAGCCTTTTTCTCTAGTTGCGGTATGCAGGCTTCTCCTGCGGTGGCTTCTCTTGTTACAGAGCACAGGCTCTAAGGTATGTGGGCTGTAGTCGTTAGCTCCGGGGCTCTAGAGCTCAGACTCAAGAGCTGTGGCACCCGGGCTTAGTTGCTTTGTGCCATGTGGGATCTTCCCCAACCAGGGATCAAACCCATGTCTCCTGCACTGACAGGTGGATTCCTTGCCACTGAGCCACCAGGGAAGCCCTTATTTACTTTTAACTGAATAAAAGAGTCTTTAAATTCTACAGGCTTGTTTTATAGCTTTCTAGCTATCTTCTGAAGAGTCTGGGAAGGAACCTATCCTGAAATAATTTTCAAAAGTTTCGCACACATGATTTCATATAATCCCACAATAATCCTTCTTTCCCCTGCTCCTTTACTGCCCCTCTCCTCTACCCTCTCCTCACTCACGCATGTGTGCATGCTAAGTTGCCTCGGTCGTATCCGACTCTTTGCGACCCTATGGACCATAACCAGCCAGGATCCTCTGTCCAAGGGTTTCTCCAGGCAAGGATGCAAGTGCATTGCCATGCCCTCTTCCAGGGGATCTTCCCAACCCAGGGATCGAACTTGCATCTCTTTATGTCTCCTGCATTGGCAGGCGTGTTCTTTACCACTAGTGCTACCTGGGGAGCCCATCATCACTCACAATCACTAGTTAAAACAATCTTTTTTTTTTGGCTGCACCATGGTTGGAACTTGGGATCTTAGTTTACTGACCAAGGATCAAACCCAGGCTCCTGAAGTGGAAACTTGGGGTGTTAACCACTGAACTGCCAGGAAGTCCCTGCCTTATTAAACACTGAAAAGATAGGCATTAATCACTGTCAGGTCTTAAGATGTCTTCAATATTCACTGTAGGATGTTAAATCTTTTGAGGCTAGGAAAAGGGAAAATAAGAAACATTTAATTTAAATTCACCAAGTTTAAAATCTGCTCCACCCAACAAATCATGATGCTGCTTTAATGGTCTTAGCACACAACCACAATACTAACACTGGTTCTAAGTTACTCAATGTCATAAAGAGCCACGGCCTGTGATGCGGGCCTATGTCATGTGAGTCTAACATAGCAAAGTGTTTTGGGGGAATTTGTTAATTCAGCTCCTCTGTTGGTCCAAGAAGGGGCGCTATGACATCAAAATTCACTTGAGAGCTAACAGTGTTCAGGCATCTAACAATGCCTCTGGCATTTTTTTTATTTTTATTTTTTTAAAATGATTAAGTGACCTTAAGAAATCAAAGTCAAATAACTTAAAGGATTTGTTGAATAAATGATGCTCTATTCATATAATTAAATTTTAAAGTTTTATAGCTGAAGTTTTACAGCTATCAGTCCTGCACAAATAACAGAATCACCTGGTGATTATATAATATACCAATGCCAGGGCTCCACCCCAGTTTTGTTGGTCTTGTGTAGGATTTGGGCTTTTTAAAAATCTATCCAGGTGATGGTAACATGCAGCCAGGGTTGAGAATTACTGAGGTGAATCTATACTAACCAATATGGAAATCTCTCCCAGTCACATTTTTACATTAAAAAAAAAAAAGTCATAAGGTATATCTGTTAATAAAATTTTGTGTATGTAACTTTACTGAGAGATATGTGTGTTTGAATATAGCCTCTTTCCATTTTACACTATTTACTTATTCATTGCGTGGACTTTTCAAAATGAGAATGTGCTCATGTCTTTTACTTAATTTTTAATTTTAAAAATCTGTTTGGAGAAAACATGCATTGCTAGGAAAATGAGGCAGCACGTGAAAATATAGGAGTTCCCCGAACATACCTTCTCTCCTTCTTTCTCATCCTTTCCCTCCTTTTGTTCCTTTTTCTCAGACAGTACAAAAGTAAAACACACAAAAAAATCCCTTATCTGTTCTATGTACCCAACACCTATTATTTCCAATATCTGGAATTGGGGTGAGGAAGGTGGAAGTGGGTGGAGAGATATGGTTCATTCATTCATTCAGCAAACATTAATTGGGTTTCCAGATAGGTCCATACTAAGTATAGGAAATACAACCACAAATAAGATATATATGCCCTGTGCTTATCATGGATCTCATCCTGCCCTCATGGAGCTTTGTTACATGTAACAGAGAAATATAGTGGAGAGAAGTGAGAAAAGACTTGCCCAAGCGGAAGGAGACTTTATCATGGAAGTAATGACAGCCATGAGAGCTTTACGAAGCGCGGCATGACCACATCTGGACCTTGGTGTATCCATATTGCTGCGAGTTGTGTCAGCGACAACAGGCAGTACCCATTCCCCCATCACACCCACTCAGAGCCACTAAGAGAGAACACCCGTCATCTCTCATCTGAAGTGAATAGGCTCTTTACGAAACTAAATTAGAGCTCACCACAGAAGCAAAGGATTGACTGGGGAGTCTGTCTTTCAATTTTCCATTATCTATTTGCCATCAAATAAGATTTAACATAAAATGTTACCTCCTGCTGAGTTTATTGATTGGGCTCATTTTTCTGTCCATCTAACTAGATAAGCCTGGATAGGCAGATTTACCTGTTCAGAGTTTAGAGTTAAGAAAGCTCATTGTAAGCAATAAATAACCTGCAAAATGCTTGGCTTGATGGGAGTGTTTGCTGCAATTAGCGGAGTCTCTTGGAAGAAAATACATCTTTGTAAACATAGAAGGGTTGGCAAGCACATCTAGGGTAATGGGATGCTTCACTGTACTTCACTGACTTAACATGAAGGTCAATTTTAGCCATTTAGAGCCAGGACACTTCCACACGGGGAGAAATGATCTAGCCCATAAGTGGATTTCTATTCAAAAGTCCCATTTGATTATTTTGGAAAGCATACACTATAGACTAACCTCTCATCCTTCAATAGTCGAAAATTAACTCTAGGTAAAGTTCATCAGAAAAACAAAAGAAAGAGAATTACATCTGACACTGTCCTTTCTTAACCTCGATGCATCTATGTGGACACTAACATGCATTACCTTCAAGCGCCAATGTGCTATTTTTAACTTAGAATGTTCAATCTCTGCCCAAAGTAAGACATGATTAGTGTTTTGAGGAGCAGATTTGCTCTAATTTAAAGGAGAGGAGTGGAAATTTCTAGAAAAGGAAAAAAAATCTCGGCTCTTTATAAAACATATGCAAATTCCTCAAAACTGCTTTATAAAACAAATTTAAATGATGGGCTTCCTGGCCAAAATACCCAAAAGACCCTCTCATTCTTTTTAATTCTTTTCAAACTACATAGTCTCTGAGAGTTGGACCCCTCTTTTCTTTGGTCTCTCTGCAACGCTGGAGCCACTGAAATGGCAGATCTGCCTTCATGCAGGTTGGAGCAGTTCCGAGCTTTCTGAGTTTGCCACTCTGCAGTTATCCTAATCGATCCTACTGTTATCTACAAATATTAACATTGCTGTTGTTTTTGTTCAGTTGCTCAGTCGTGTCCAACTCTTTGCAGCCTCATGGACTGCAGCACGCCAGGCTTCCCTGTCCTCCACTATCTCCTGGAGTCTGCCCAAATTCATGTCCATTTGAAGAGGAAAAGTTAAAATTTTACATAACCTCCTGTTTCTTCTGCCTCTGTAACTCAGCTTGCTCCTTGCAAAGTCTGGATCACATAGGTCTCAGAAAATGGGGACTCACAGTACTAAGAACTGGAGCTTATCTCACTCACCCTTGTCCTGCTGTTTGCAATCGCCCAGCCTCTGCAAACCCAAAAACCCGCTTAATCATGCCTGTCCATGTATAAAAACTCTGTAACCCCTTTGTTCAGGGCTCAGAGCTTGAAGTGTTAACTCCTCTGGGGCCGCTGAGCTAACAAATCAGTTCTCCAACTCTCCCAGTATGGTGCTTGGTTTCTCAGTTACTGGTTTCTGCAACACTTTGAGTCAGTGTTGCCATCCAACCATCTCATTCTCTGTAGTCCTCTTCTTCTCTGGCCCTCAATCTTTCCCAGCACTTGCTGCTGCTAAGTCGCTTCAGTCGTGTCTGACTCTGTGCGACCCCACAGACGGCAGCCCACCAGGCTNCTGTCGTGTGGGAAACGAATCGTCGGTCTATATTCGGTACAGGATATAGGATGCTTGGGACTGGTGCACGTGGATGATCCAGAGAGTTGATGTGGAGTGGGAGGTGGGGGGGGGTGGTTCAAGATTGGGAACTCATGTACACCTGAGATGAAAAAAAATAAAAATAAAATAAAATAAATAAAATAAAATCAGCCCAGTTACATACACACTGCAATATTTAAATGGATACCCAACAAAAACTTATTGTACAGCACATGGAACTCTGCTCAATGTTATGTGCCAGCCTGGATGGGAGAGGGGCATAGGGGAGAATGGATACTTGCATATGTATGGCTGAGTCCCTTCAATGTTCACCTGAAACCACAATATTGTTAACAGACTATATATACCCCAATACAAAATGCTTTTAGTGTTAAAAAAAAATAAAATTAAATTAAAAGAGAATATCACAAGATGCTGAGGACTCAACATGTCATGGGAATTATCACCTGTTTGTTCAGAAAAAGAAAGTCACAATTAATCCAATTAATTGCTTTAAAAACGTGGCACTAAATCAACACTTGTAGAAACCTAGACACAAACTCCTCTCTTTGGGAACTGTGGCCCTGAAAGAGTATATGAGCATCTTTACTGGGTTTACTTTCTTCTTAAACCTGCAGCTGGAATCAGGACAACTTATTGTCTTTTCACAAAAGTCAGAATTGTCTAGTGCCTTTACCTACCTTAAAAAGTCTTAAAATGTTAGCCACCATGATGGACACGGAGCTCGCGGCAGCACCGATAACACCAGAAATCTTGTCAGGCTTGGTGAAAATGGGCGGATCTCCATTAGCACATTTCACATCAGAAGCATCCTTTTCTATCAAAGCCTGCACAAACGTTAGGGACTGCTCCAAAGCATAGGTGTCCCTGGAGCAGGTGTCGAGGATCCGGACACCCAGAGTGATATTGGAGAGGAGATCAGGGTCCTTATTAATCTGGTCAATTGCATAAAGCATGGCCTCCAGTCTGTGGATCCCCTTCTCTTTCTTCAGCTCCCCACAAGGCACCCCTCTCTCTCCTTTTGCATGGACAGGAAAGAGACCTCCCAAAATGATGTCCCCATCCACTCGAATGGAATGGGCATACTCTTGGCTGTGAGTTCTTTGCATCATCGTGAGAATCCAGTAGAACTTGGCCGTCAGGAGAAAGAAACAAGGGCAAGAGGCTGATCGCTTTCCCTCGCATACCATTTTCTCCACGGGCGGTGTTGCAATCCAATACCCAGAGTTTATTCTTGCCACAGAAGAAGGGGGACCACCTGAGGCTGCACCTTCTGGAGGCTACCATCAGGGCCCATGAGGAAAAGGCTCTGTGGGTTTCAGCAAGTGTTCTTGATTTGAATGTCACAGTGAATTTCCATCAGACCCCAAGGTTCTATTTTACTTCCACATAAAGTCAACTTGCCTGGAATGATGCAAAAATCAGAGGAACAGCTGAGGTTCTGATGTTGGGATGAGGTCACCAATTCACGTCCTTGAAGTCAGCCCTGTAGCAGAATTATTCCTGGAGGGCAGAAGGAAGAAGAGAAAGGGTTCCATTCAGTGGGCCTACATTTTTCACTTCTTAAGCCCTGTTTGCACTGACCTCTTTTTCTGTTGTTTCATTTTCACTATTCAGTAAGAAACTAATTCTTTCCGTCCCCTTATGATTCTGAACACCTGGCTGCACTGCATCAAAACAGAGAGATGGATGACACTTTTGGAGCAAGAGAAGCAGAAAAGTTATCAGTAACTAGGTTGACTCTCCCAAATCAGAAAGTACTTTTATTTACCATTTAATTTCAACAAATCCAATTTCCATGAAGGTAAAAACCTCATGATTGATGGTATTGTTTCTTTTCAAATCTGTTTTTACTTTTTATAGCTGTCTGAATTTAGCATTTAATTTTTGTCCACAAAATCAGAATGAAAGGCTATTTTCTGTGATGTATTCAACAAGCCAGTCATCTGTTAATGACATTTTTTGGTGCCTCGGATTTCCCGAGGGAAAAAGTGATTATTCAATCACAAAAAAAAAGAGAGAGAGAGAGAGAAAATCCACCCAAGGATCCCAAAATATGTAAGTTTTAGAGCTTGTGAAAACAATTAAACATAGACTGTCAGTGATTTCATGTAAATTATCTTATTGTTCTCTGGTAATAAAAAAATGACATGAAAATTAAACATATAGGGTGGGTTATATGTGAAAAATATTCCTATCACCTTTGTCTGTTTCCTATGAATTTGTCAGAGTGGAAGCAACGGGTATGCTTGCAGTTCTGAAGTAAAGACTCCCTGATCCTAGAATCACTATGACCAAATCAGAGCTGGAGATGAACTAGAGTTTCTCAATTTTGTCTGACTCAGTGGGAAAAACAGTCATTTCATCAAGACGAGAAATAACCAAGAGTGAAACAACTACAGGCAAATCTGTAGAAGTTTATTCTAAGACCTTAACTCTTAAATAATTCCATGAGATTTTTTCAAAGGACTTTAGTGGAGGTTTAACTGAAAATGGGAACTGACTTCATGGAAGGGAAGTTGATGTTTGAAATGTACATGCAGTTAACAGAGTAAACACACCAATGTATTTTGCTAGAATGGGTAATCTAATGTTCATTTCTAACCTATTTATACAAACAAGTTTGGAACCTGAAATGTGGATAATTCTCCTCTACCCTAGTCAACCAACATCTGGTTGTATTTTCCATTCACTTGTTCAATTTCCAGTTCATAAAATTTTCATCCTGTCCTCACTATCCCAAAGGAGAGGATGGTGCCTCCCTAGAGAACAACTGAACATATGTCCAAAACCCTTCAGAGAAAGCTGCATTTTTTTTCAATCTCAGATGAAGAGAGAGGACTCATCAGAGCCCACTGCCTGGAATTTCAGAGTACACACCTGGAATATATTCAGAGATACAGCCAATGACCCAGACTGTTGAGACAGCTCTTGTCTGCCCATGATAAGCATTTCCGGACTCTTGACACTTGCCAAGCCCTGGATTTCCCCAATTCTGCCCCAAAATACTCAGTCCTTTTCTGTTTTTTCTCACCACTTGTCAGATGTTCTATCACATGTAATTTTCCTAGCAGCTGCTTCTCCCACAGAAAATCTGATTTGGCAACAGCCTGACCTCAGGCATTCCACAAGAAGAAAACACTTAGAAAGTCAAGTTGACTTTCTGGATGAAGCCATTGAAGTGATGGACCATAAATTACACCAACCACCCATTAAGAGGAGTATTGTGTTTTACAGTTTCACAAGGAAGACCAGTTAGAAGACAATAAAACCTTAACTCTGACCACTAATTCAAGGCTTGAGACCAAGTCCACAAGGCTGGGCTGACCCTGAGGGTATCCTTTCTGGCAGAGCACAGAATGAATGCATACTCAAAGAAGAGATGATAAAGGGGAAAAGGGAATGTGCTGTTCTTCAAAGACCAGCCTTTCTCCGTTACTGCAAGCCACGTCCCAAGTACTTAATACACTTCAGAGAATAAATGGTTTTCAATTATAGATGACCATAAACACAGTTCATCTGTTAGTTACAAGACATCCTTACCTCTGCCACTCACATAGCACTAACCTAGTTACCCTTGCTGTACAGCCCTGGAAATAGTAAAATTGAGTTTCTTTTAAAGGTATGCATCCCATAGGTCTGTTTAGAGCTTTAAGTTAAGGAAAAGTTGGGGAGCGAGTAACAGAGAGACAAGAGCTCATTTTGTTTAGTGGATGTGTGTGTAAGTCCTTCAGGCATGTCCAACGCTTTTTAACCCCCTGGGCTGTTGCCAGCCAGGCTCCTCTGTCCATGGAATTCTCCAGGCAACAATACTGGGGTGGGTAGCCATTCCCTCTTCCAGGGGAGCTTCCTGACCCAGGGATTGAACCCAGGTCTCCCATATTGCAGGCTTAGCCACCAGGGAAGCCCTTGTTTACTGGATGAATGCTCTTAAATGGAAAACGAGAGGTTCCATTTTGGTTTTTATTATTGGGCAATTTACTTGTATTTTTGCTTAAGTTTCCTCCTTTGCAACATAGAATTAAAGGCACATAACCTCTCTGAAGCTCAGTTTCTGGTCTGTAAAGGGGTGTCAGAACCTGCCACATGGTACCAGTTATGTCCTGGCACAGGGTAAGTGCTCAGTAAACAGGACCCATCATTGCTAATTTAGTCTGCGGTTCATTTTCCACTCAAGCAGAGCAACTGTTTCCATATTTGCCCAGTTGGTGAGGCTGTAACTGAAAATTTCCGTCACTTTAAAAGTAAAATCAGAGCTACTCATAAAATATTGAAATACAGCAGTTATTTCAAAATCTGATACATTGTCATAAGAATCAGACTCCTGATGGCTAGAAGGCTTAGTTTTCCTTTTAAATTCTAAGGGAAAATATATTTGAAAGTTTGTGGAAAACGACATAAATCTGGTGGCATCGTATAATCATGCATTGCCTAATCTTGCTCTTGGGCAATTCTTGGGAGCTTTCATCTAAACTCATCCTAGTCAGAGTCAATGAATTTTAACGAAATAATGACCTTTTTGTGCTACCGAGCCAAATAGCTCTACTTCAGATTCTGGGCTTGATTTAAAATCAGTTTTTCTCTGAAACTGACCTTCCTCTGGGTCTCAATACAAACCCGCCTGAGCTGATGGACTTCAAAAAGGTGTGAGGTCCACACGCCTGAAAACATCCTCCGAGAGGAGCAGACACCTTCCACTACTTCTGAGCCCTCAGAAGGGCCTTTCAGGAGGCTTAACCATTAAATGTCCATGCAGCCCTGTTCATTACCTCCCAGCCAGTCCTATGTACACGGTATATGGTTACCCTGCAGATCATTAGCACTTCCATTAGCCAACGCATTGGCCCAAGCCTGCTGAGGAGCAGGCCCCCTAGCTGGGATCTATCTGAGTCTGTGGCTCGAGCTGTTTCCTGAAAGTATGGACAGCTCCTCCAGGGCCAAGACCCTGAATTCTGCTTCTTTTTATTTTCTAGGTACCTTCTCTGTGCATGCTTACTAAAGCACTTCAGTCATGTCCAACTCTTGGCAGCCCTATAGATTGTGGCCTGCCAGGCTCTTCTGTCCGTGGTTTCTTTACCACTAGCACAACCCAGGAAGCCCTACCTTCTCTGTATCAAAGACTCACTAACAGAGTATCCATTGAATTTTCATACACCAAACTCTTATGTAAATGAGAGGGGAAAAAGGCTCAAAGTGGTTGAAGATGGCCCAAAGCCCTGAATGGCACCACAGGCAAAGTCCTTGGGGGGGGGGGGNCACTAGCACAACCCAGGAAGCCCTACCTTCTCTGTATCAAAGACTCACTAACAGAGTATCCATTGAATTTTCATACACCAAACTCTTATGTAAATGAGAGGGGAAAAAGGCTCAAAGAGGTTGAAGATGGCCCAAAGCCCTGAATGGCACCACAGGCAAAGTCCTGGGGGGGGGGGGGGCGGTTCCTGCCCTTTGAGGAAACCCCCCAGAGCTGTAGAGACTGACTGGGACAACACAAGGAATAGGCCCTGCCCCTCCACTGAAGTCTTTCAGAAACAGGAACAACTTTGTTGACCAGCTCTTTAAGAAAAACAATGCACTCATTAGGAGGGGTCACCTGGGGGCATTTCCAGGGCAGGGTGATTTCTGAATCTTTCAAAGGACTGAGAATATCAAATACAGTTTGTCCAAACGCCTCAGCTTCAAATCAGGTTTCCCAGGCAGCTTGATGACAGTGAGAACAAAACCACCAAGCCCTGTGGTGGGGGGTTGGTGAGGAGTGGGGGTGGGGGGCAGGGTTGAGAGATCTATCAGGGGCTGTCACCAGGTCTTCCTCCAGCACTTGGCTAGTGCTTTTGATACACGACAGGGTAAAATCCTTACAGGATCAGAAAAGCCAAGGATTGTAATCATTTTCTCATAAAAAGGCCAAACAGCCTCCCTCTGTTGGAATCTATTCAGCTCTCTAACAAAAAGGTTAAACCAAATATTGTCATCAATTCACAAAATTGCAAATTTGGCAGTTTCTCCTCACACTTGCAGCCCTTTTTCGGCTGCTGTAGAAAATGCATCAGATTTGTCACCACCTTTGCCATCAGATTTGTGCACAGCCCTGGAATTCTGGTTGGGGCAGAGTGAGGATGGGCTAGACAGAGCCTTCCCTGGTAAGAGAGTCCCAGATTTGGATCCTTGTCTGACAGTCCCTAGCTGGTGACACTCAACATGTCACTTCACCTCTGTGTGCTTCCATTTCCTCATCTGTGAGATGAGTGCGATGGACCATATAATCTCTAAGGTGTCTTCCAGCTTCCCGTTCTGAGGTTCTATTATTTAATAATAAAGGAATATGAGATTATGCTCAAAACACCAGAGCAAGACTTTGCCAACAGAACACAATAACTGATTTTGTTTGCAAGCTGAGTGGCTTTTTCCCATCAATAAGAAAGGATTGTGAAAGCTCTTCTCTAGGAGCAGGCCCCACATTAAGAAAATCTGATACAGAAGAAGCTCAACTTACTAAACAGATAAATTAGAAGGTGATTATTTGCATTACAAAAGAATTCACTACGGGTTTCCTTTAAATAGCTAAATCCCCCCATGATTTAAAATGCAATCTGATTTAGCAGAATTCAATTTGTGCCATTTTTTTTTATTTTTAATAACACAGCCATTGCATAAAAAGACCACATTTAAAGTAATGAGAAGCCACTTTTGTAATATGTATCATATAAGGAGAGGGGAAGGGGTGAAACCAACACTTATTGAGTGCTACCATGTGCCTGCAACCCACTCCAGTACTCTTGCCTGGGAAATCCCATGGACTGGAGCCTACCAGGCTCCTCTGTCCATGGGATCACAAAGACTCAGACACAACTGACCAACTAAACAGCAAACACAACATGCCTGGAGCCTCACATATGTTATCTCATTTCCACTGCACAATACACCCTGTGAGGCTGGTATCACAGCCTCCACTGGGGATATAAGGAATCTAAAAACAGAAGGATTATATGAATATGTCTAAAATCTTGGGCACGAATTCACATGGACTGATTCTACCTTGTTTCCCTTACCTCACACTCAGGTGCAGCAGACCATGATGGATGGCTAGCTGACCTTGATTTGAAGGTTTGAACTGTGAGTGTGGCATCCTAGGGTCTGAGAAGTGCCCCCCAGCACTCACTCCACGGCACAGGGTAAGTCACTAACCTGGGACCAGTTTGTTTCTAAACTGAGGGATGATTTCTGGCTACCTCCCAGGGTTTTGAAATCAAATGATACACATATATCAAAGTACTTCATAAACTGCCAAGTGCTATAAGAATGCACAGGGACACTACTCTTTTAACAATCAGTCCTACAGTTCAAATAGTTTGCTGATGTATTGTGCTTAGAAGACTTGGAAGACCTGAAGAAAACACACTTTTCCATCATACACAGGACTGGTCAGACCTTAACAAGTCATGTGTCCAATGAGTCAAAAGAAAACTGGAAGGAAGGACACACGAGGAAAGTCAATGGAGATCAACACCTGGCTGGAGAGCTGAAGTTCACGGACACTTGATGCATTCAAGAGGGTTATTCTGGAGAAAGTGGTGACAAGATACTCTTCTGTAGGGAGAAGAGGACAAGAGGAAGCCTTACTAAGTGGTATGCAAGATATGACGCAGAGCCTCTACCACTAAGGCTTTTTCCACTGGAAAAGTTGGCCAGTAAACAACCAGAAGACTTCTGTCTGCAGATATACCTTTGCCTGGAAAAGTACGTGCCCAGTAATTTACACATACTCCCCTTTAGCCCCTCCTACCTCTTCCCACTTCTGCACACCTGCTCCCTCCTCCCCCAGACCTGGATCTCCCCTCCGTCAGGGCTGATGTGTGTGTTCTTACAGGTTAAAATCTTAAGACTTGGTTCTCCTGTTACTTTGGCCCTCCCCGGGCAGGGAGCAAATTCATCAACGGGGATCAAAACCTGAAGATGCATTACTTGTCATCCCCCAACTGGAACATCTACATTTTATAAGACTGCTTCCAGGAGATCCACAATTTCTTTACCAAAGAAATGTTTCTAATAGTGATTAGGACTGACATTGTAACAAGCCAAAGTGGGGAGTGACCCTGAGTCTGGAGCCTCTCAAATCCCTCCCACAGCAACATCCACCACTTGGAAGTCAGGTCCTGGGAGAAGAAAGCACCATGCTCAAGGTCCTCCATCAGGGAGTGAGTTATCACAACTAAAGAAAAGAGGAAGAAACTAGAGGAGAAAGCAGGAAACGAAGGGAGAAAGGGAGGGAGAGGAAAGAAGGAAAACACAGGGAGGGAAGGAGGGAGAGAGGGAAGAAGGAGGGAGCGGAAAAAGATGGTTCTAATCTAAATTTCTAAATCCAAACCTAAATTTAGCAGACAGAACCCTGTCCCCCTTGGGATGGAAAGATTATAATCCAACTGATTCTACATTTACATCCATTTCTCCCAGAACATCATGGGGTGACCATGCCCCCACCAGAGCAAACTACATGAGTGAGTCTGCCGATGTCCAATCAGGTCCTGTCAAGAAAACATCAGCAATTACCTGAACCTTAAAACACCAGCCTATTCAACAGGCATGGAGATGTGG
The DNA here is from genome assembly GCA_006410615.1 of Neotragus moschatus. Classification (NCBI taxonomy): domain Eukaryota; kingdom Metazoa; phylum Chordata; class Mammalia; order Artiodactyla; family Bovidae; genus Neotragus; species Neotragus moschatus. Next base: position 11,351 of record SJYA01000568.1, on the reverse strand, counting down.
CCAGATCTTTCTTGTGGGTCCAGTTAAGAGATAAGTCCATGCAACCATTTCTTTTTAAGATACTGGGACAGAGCAACCCCACTCCCCAGATGAAAGCAAAGTCCTCTTTCTGTTGGGCATCCTAACTACAGGAGGAAGAGGATGAGAAAGGAAGTTGAGGGGGGAGGGGAATCATTGCGACCCTGTACACATGTGTACAGTGTCCTGTGTCTCATGCCCTGAAGATAGAACAGTTCTTCCACAATGATTGGCATGAGATGTTGCCAATGTGAATGTCAGCGGGTTGTTGCTGTACAAATACCAATTAAACAAGCCCCACAGCAGCTGCAACCTGCCCAGCCAACTCTGAAAAGAGCACATCTCTCCAAACCTCTAACTTTCTCCCGCACTCACTGGAGCCCAGCTCTTCCTTTTATTATTCCTTTTGGCATTAGATGTTTTTAGAATTATTCAAGTAGTAATAATTTGTCAAAGGAGCAGGAGGGCAGAACTAGTTAGCACCAACCAAATAGAACAAATGGAGCCTAAATAACAGTAAAGAACTGTGTTCTCAGCATCTTTTTCTTTATTCTAGATAAATCCTCTGCCTGCCGGGAGCCTCCTCTTATCTATTCCTCCCCAAATCCCTGGTTTAAAGGCAAGATTTCTTTGTCTTTATCCCAAGTATGATACAACCTGTAAGTTGACTCTGAAATGAGAAAACTGCATTTTAAAAAATCTTACTTCATTTTCCCTGATGAGTAAAGCTGTTCTCTTCAAAATCATCAAACCACATATTTTCGAGAACCAGGCAATGAATTTCATACAGCTGATTCTGTCTCCGACAGAGATCTTTCAGGGCATTAGTCACAAGCAAGTGACCGAGGTAAACTAAAGTGGTTTCTGTAGCCATTTGCAATTATTGACAAACAATTTCATAACGGAAAATGGAAATTACAGTCGAGTGCAATAAGCTGTTTATCCAAGATCTACCTGCTGGTGGCTCTTTTTCTCTTTTTTATTTTTTCTTTCAAGCGAAACAGCAGCTATCATCGAATGCATTTCTCCTGTTTAAGATGTGTCTTATCGGTATCTCCACCACCAACCCGGTTTTCCAGTTCGTCTGTTGGCAGGATTTGTATTCAACCGCGGCGGTGGCCGAGACGGTAGTTTATTCTTGGGTGTTTGCGAGACTCCCACGCCGTCAAGTCTACGGGAAGGGATCACCCCCAGATGGTAAATAGGGCATTTACTCTTCCTCGAGAGGGACTCCCTTCGGGGTCTGAGGGTTTGGGGCTTCTGCAGCTGGCGGGTGGGTCTGTTTTCANCGGTATCTCCACCACCAACCCGGTTTTCCAGTTCGTCTGTTGGCAGGATTTGTATTCAGCCGCGGCGGTGGCCGAGACGGTAGTTTATTCTTGGGTGTTTGCGAGACTCCCACGCCGTCAAGTCTATGGGAAGGGATCACCCCCAGATGGTAAATAGGGCATTTACTATGCCCTCGAGAGGGACTCCCTTCGGGGTCTGAGGGTTTGGGGCTTCTGCAGCTGGCGGGTGGGTCTGTTTTCATCCCCACCCTCCTAGGCACTCACGTACTCTCTGATCCTGGGCTCCGCAATTTGGGCCACCAAGGAAACAAGTCTTCAGGGCAGCCTGGAGGGCGGGGGTTGTGGGGGGTGGGGTCTTGCGCAGTTTCACACCCCTCTGCATTTCATTTGCACCAAGGGAGCGAGTTCGACAGACGTTGGGGGTGGAAGAGAGGGGGTCTGCTATATTTTCACCAACTGTACGAACCTCAGGGGATCTCCGAGCCGTTTGGCTGAGCAGCTGGGCTTGCTCTCGGTGCGGCTCAGAGGGTTCTCTACCTTGCCGAGATTTCAGCCCGCAGCCACTCACCCCACCCCCGCTCCCCTCTTCCCTGCCGCATCTTCCTTTTTCTTCTCATTTCCTTCGGCTGTTGAACCCAGGCTCCGGGTAGAGCCAGGGCCTTAGGAGAACTACCCAGTCCTCTCTCTGGCTTTCCCGCGCCGCCGGGGTATTGCGGCGCCGCCCCAGTCCCCCCGGGCGCCTAGGGAATCTAGGTTCCGCGGGCGACCGGGCAGGGAGCGCCTCCGCCCCCGCCGCACCTGGCACCCAGAGTACCCACGCCCCGCGCGGGTCGGTGCCAAACTGGGGCCACGCTGGCCGCAGGTTCTTCGGAGGAGCTGTCGGGCGCCTTGCCTTTGCCTTTGCTTTTTAAACTCAAGATTCCTGAGACCATTCCTTCCGCCTTCCCCCGCCCCGCCCCCCGCCATCCCCAGTAGGACACGGAACTCCAATGTTTTCCCGAAAGCCGAAAAAGGTGGTGGGGGGGGGGGGGNCGCGGCGGTGGCCGAGACGGTAGTTTATTCTTGGGTGTTTGCGAGACTCCCACGCCGTCAAGTCTACGGGAAGGGATCACCCCCAGATGGTAAATAGGGCATTTACTCTTCCTCGAGAGGGACTCCCTTCGGGGTCTGAGGGTTTGGGGCTTCTGCAGCTGGCGGGTGGGTCTGTTTTCATCCCCACCCTCCTAGGCACTCACATACTCTCTGATCCTGGGCTCCGCAATTTGGGCCACCAAGGAAACAAGTCTTCAGGGCAGCCTGGAGGGCGGGGGTTGTGGGGGGTGGGGTCTTGCGCAGTTTCACACCCCTCTGCATTTCATTTGCACCAAGGGAGCGAGTTCGACAGACGTTGGGGGTGGAAGAGAGGGGGTCTGCTATATTTTCACCAACTGTACGAACCTCAGGGGATCTCCGAGCCGTTTGGCTGAGCAGCTGGGCTTGCTCTCGGTGCGGCTCAGAGGGTTCTCTACCTTGCCGAGATTTCAGCCCGCAGCCACTCACCCCACCCCCGCTCCCCTCTTCCCTGCCGCATCTTCCTTTTTCTTCTCATTTCCTTCGGCTGTTGAACCCAGGCTCCGGGTAGAGCCAGGGCCTTAGGAGAACTACCCAGTCCTCTCTCTGGCTTTCCCGCGCCGCCGGGGTATTGCGGCGCCGCCCCAGTCCCCCCGGGCGCCTAGGGAATCTAGGTTCCGCGGGCGACCGGGCAGGGAGCGCCTCCGCCCCCGCCGCACCTGGCACCCAGAGTACCCACGCCCCGCGCGGGTCGGTGCCAAACTGGGGCCACGCTGGCCGCAGGTTCTTCGGAGGAGCTGTCGGGCGCCTTGCCTTTGCCTTTGCTTTTTAAACTCAAGATTCCTGAGACCATTCCTTCCGCCTTCCCCCGCCCCGCCCCCCGCCATCCCCAGTAGGACACGGAACTCCAATGTTTTCCCGAAAGCCGAAAAAGGTGGGGGGGGGGGGGGATCCCTGTCTCACAGGGCTAACTCGGTGAATGCAAACTCGAGGCAGACGTATCCTATGTCACGATGTGGGGTCCCGCGAACGCCTCAAGTACCCGGCTTCTCCCGCGACCCCTCATCTTCCCTAGATCCTAGTTAGCTTCATCCAGCCCCACGCTCAAGAAGGCGGGGGGCTGGGGTTACCCCAACTCATCCTGGAAGCCTGTAACTTCGGAAATCCCTCCCGTTACATTCGCATAACGGAGGTACCTCGTCATCTCGGCGGGGCAAGTCCGGATTCCGCCAGGAGTAGGTCCGGGAGGTCACCCGGGCAGGCAGTCCGAGGAAAAACGCTTTACAATCCTGCCGCCGCGCGCCCCATCCGAGCACTCTAGGCGCGCCTGCCCCTTCCCGTCACCCTTCAGTCTCCCATTCGCCGACTAAACTTTTGGGGGACCACATCTCCAAGCCTCGGGAGTTCCATGCTAAAGCCTCCCTCTTTTCCGAATCTCTTCACTGGAATGTAATCACGGGAAGATAAGAGGGGTGGCTGCCTTGTTCTTCGCAACGTAAAATCAACAGACACCCAATCAAGCTCCAATGCCCGGCCAGCCCCTCGCCCCCTGGTGCCCACTCTCCCTCGCCTCCCCCCATTCCCGTCACCTCCGCCCACTAGTTCTCTCCCAGACTCCGGGTGCGCAAGGCCATCTACTTGGACGCCGGAAAAGCAGATCACTAAAGTGATCTGAAAGAGACGGTGCACCTGCCTGGCCACTGGGTGGTTTGGAGGAAGAAAACGTAAAGAGGAATAAAAACGGGGCAATTTTCTTTTTTTCAGCTAGCACAGCCTTTGGGGAGAGTTCAGGGTTGGGGGCTTTTTTTTTTTTTTCTTCCTGTGGTTGGGCACTTGCTTTCCTCTTTTCCTCCTTCCACTGCTCGGCGAGTCTTACCCTGCTCCCCGCAGAGGGCGCGGTGAGAAAGCCCGCTGGGGGCCCGCCGCTCCATGTCAGCGCCGCTGCCGCGCGAGGGGAGCACCGCGGCCGCACTTGTGGCTGGTCTCGGGGCTGAGGGGGCTGAGCTGGCCCTGCCGGCGCCAAGTCTCTTCCATGTGAATAACAAATACTCCCACCGGCGGCCGCGATTGGTCTGCGCGCCGCGCCTCCCGATCCTCCGCCTGCGGCCATTCACCCCGCGCAGCGCGCGGAGCCGCGGCCGGGATGGCGCCCGGGATCGCCAATCGCTTCGCGCCAACCAGTCACCCCGGGAAGCGGGAGGAGGAACTCCGAGGGGCGGGAGCCCCTGGATTTCGGTGTCTCGGAGCTGCCCGGGTGCGGGCAGGGAAAGAGTCACTCAGCCGGCGGATTCCCTCTCCGCGCTACATCATCTCAGTCCTCAGCGATGCGGGGAACAGAAATGTCAATAGTTCCGATTTTTTAAAATTACCCCATCCGCCCTGCCCCCCCCCAAAAAAGGGAGGGCTCAAAGACGCGGGGCGGGGCGGGGGAGGGGGAGGATAGTGGCGGGGAGGGTAGGAAGAAGTGCGGGCTGTTGGAAGGAGGAATATGGCTGTGAAGCAACTGAGTGCCTCCGAATGCCAGAATAGTCCGGGACCCGCGCGGTAAGCGCTGCACCAAGGCCACCCGGAGCCCGAAGTCGGGACCGCGAGCCCGGGGCTCGCCTTCATCAACGCCGGTCCGAAAAGGGTCCCGGTGAAGAATACACGGTAAACGGCACCTGTCCCGCCCCACGCTTTCCTGTCGGGGATGCTCAAAGTAAAGCCTCCAGCCGCGCGCTTCCCCTGCAAAGTTTGCTCGCGCCGCGCTGCCGCTCAGCCATTTGTCCTGCCCGGGGGCTCGGGCGATCATCTCCCTGCCCTTGACTCCCACGGCGCCGTCTATCGAGCCCCCGCAGCCCAAGCCCGGACGCAAGACCCGCCGGCTACCGGCCCTGCGCATGAAGGGGTTCAGGCCGGCACGATGGCCGGCGTCTTATTGAGGTGATTCTAGCAGCCGCAGATGCGGGACTGGAAAATCCTGGAGACCCGCGCCCGCAGCTCCTGGGTTCCCGAGGGGAAATCGGGAGTCCCTTCGCCTCCAGCTGATGCAAGCCCACCGGACTCTACGACCACGGCCCAGTGGCCCTCCCGCACGAGTTACCGCCCAGGCACCCCGCACCTGTTTGAAAAAAGGAGAGAGCCCCCTCGCCGCCCAGCGCCGGGGGGAGCTGCGGCCCACCCGACCTTGTGTTGGTGAGAAAGTTCCATCTAGAGGCGGCCGCGCGCAACTGCAGCACGCGCCCCAGGCCCGACCTCCTGCCCTGGCAGCCAAATGAGCCCAGGACAGAGGGCCTCCTCTGCCCACCGTCCGACCGTGTGGGAACGTGGAGGAGAAAGGAACAGCCAGTGGAAGATGGGGAGGATGGAGGAGGGAAGGACAGACCCGGTGCAAGGCAGGCCCTCTCTCCCCAGTCGGCATCTCTGCAATGAATTACACCTTTCAAAGCATCATGAACTTCGTAAGCATGATGACAGGTACCTTGCATTAATCTCTGTATATTGCTTATCCTGTGTGGGCTTCTTTCGTTCTCACATCAACTGTCAGGTGATCAAAATTATTAAGTCCACTCTACAGGTGAAGAAGGAAACAGGCTTAGAGACACAAATGGAAAGCCCTCGAGCCAGAAATCAGAGCTGCCCATCAGAGCTGCCCGGGTTCCAAACCCCATACACACTTCTTATCTGGGGCTGTTGCTTTTCCCAAGGCTGGCATTAATGTACCAATTTCCTCTTTCATAAAGCCACACTCACTCTTTGTCACTTAGAAAAATCTACAGGTTTCCAGCTCAGCAGACCTCTTCTCTGTTCATTTCTATCTCTTCCCATTCCTTTTCTCTCCCAACACATGAGGGGATGTTGGGAGGATAGAGAGTTTGGAGAAAATGGGCTGGATCCCCTGTCCTCAAGTTTATACCCGGGAATCCTCAATTCACTGTGAATGCACAGCGTAGCCTTGAAGGGAGTGACCAGCAGACAGTGCAGCCTGGGGCAGTGCAGAGAGAAAAAGCCTTCAGTGATACAGAGATGGGGCTGGGAGGGCTCATGGGCCACATGTCTGCACATGAAGTTTGGAGGACTTTCTCACTCACTGAAAGGGATCCCTCCTCCCCAGGTGTGGGAAGGTAAACTCAGAACCCTGATTCCGTAGTCAACAGCCCACCCCACCCAACACTAGACTGAGATATCTGTCTCAGCTTTACCATGTGAGCATTAAAACGTTTGGGGGAAAAAAAGAGAGAGATAAAGGGACAGACAGGCAGAGACAGCCCAAAGATACCTGTGCCCACAGAGCTACTGACTGCATGGTAGCCTTCAGGATCTGCTAGAGACCAGCCATGGGGCCAGCAGGGCTGTCACCCAGGTGAGCATAGAGGGCAGCGCCCTGGCAATCTGGTGGGCCCGTGTCAGAAACAAGGACAGCACAGCTGGTTGTGGTTTTGGAGGGCTGGCCAGGCAGAGTGAGCTGCACAGGGAGAAATGCCTAATGAGCCTGCTTTTCTTCTTCCTCTATTGATCACTGCCTGTAGAGAACTGGTGCCCTGTACACAAGCACATGGCAGCCTCTTCTGGTGCGGCCCCCTGAAAGATGAGCAGAACTGACCTCTCCAGGGAACGTATTGGGCTTCCCTGGTTACTCAGACAGTAAAGAATCTGCCTGCAATGCGGGAGACATAGGTTTGATCCCTGGGTCAGGAAGACCCCCCTGGAGAAGGATATGGCAACCCACTCCAATATTATTGCACACAGAATCCCATGGACAGAGGAGCCTGGCGGGCTACAGTTCACGCCATCGCAGAGTCAGACACAACCGAGCAACTAACACATACAGGGGAAAGTATAATTCTGATGTTCAGTCCTGCATCCTTGTTAACTCTCGAAAGTCAGAACAGGGCTATCATCCCCATCCTACATGGAATCTGATCCACAGAGAACAGATTCATTCTACATATCTAAGAGTGTTTCTAGTGACTTTATCTGGTGGCCCCTGGGCAAGTGACAAGCTTATACACACCACACAGACTGATAGCCACGTCAGGGCACAGGAAGAGAGACCGTCTCCAGGAGTCACTGGTCCCTGTCAGTGACGGTCACATGGAAAAGGCAGTCGGCAGTCCCAGCTGGACTCACCCTGCTCTCATCCTATGGCTCTTCTCACCTTTTCCTGCAGCCCACGTCAGCAGCTCGTTCCAGAGCCATCAGCCTGGTCCCGCCTTGGGCTACCACACCACAGTAGGAAATGTGTCTTTGGAAAGTGTCTGACCTCGTCATCCGTCCCACCCCCAAATATTTATGCCAGCCAAATCTATTTCCTGATGGTTAATCCTCCAAGAAGATTTGCCTGTAATCGCCTCACTTTTCCATTGATTTTAAACGTGAAAAACTGCCCATGTGTTAGAAAATGCAAAAAACAATGCCATATGTTTGGGGTCCATTTAACTCAAGCTGTGATATGTATTTCACACATGGAGATTTATGCCACAATTCCTGCTTTGGGGTAATCACTGAGACTCAGAACCTTGCAGGCTACTCACCCAGGAGGAATATTGATGGCAGGAAGCTCCCACATGGGACAAAGCTGACAGAGTAAAGTGGGAATGAAATTTATTTCTTCTGGAAACTTAGACTATATATATATATATATTTTTTTTTTTAACTAGACCATCTGCAAGTGGTGGTGAGTGTACCAATGTGGATTTTGCTCAGTTTGTGAAAGCCCTGGTTCCTGGAAGCAAGATTAGACATGTGAGATTGACAGACAGGGCCAATGAAGTTCAAGCATGCCCCTCCCCATACTATCAGTCCACCCCTACCTGCAGGCACCGTGGAAGGGATTTCCTGAGAGAGGATTGATGACATTGTGTATGTGCAGCCTTGCTGGCTTCAGCTGGGCTCCTCCAGAAGCACAACCTGAGATTTAAGGGCAGGCAGTTTATTTAAGAAGGGGCTTTCCTGGTAGCTCAGATGGTAAAGAATCTGTCTGCAATGCAGAAGACCCAGGTTCAGTCTCTGGGTCAGGAAGATCCCCTGGAGAAGGGAATGTCAACTCACTCCAGTATAGTTTATTTAAGAGGTAAAGGAAAGGAACTTCCCCAGTGGCCCTGTGGTTAAGACTTTGCCTCTGGATGCAGGGGATATGGGTTTGATTCCTGGTTGGGGGGCTAAGATCCCATATGCCTCTTAGCCAAAAAACAGAAGCAATATTGTAACAGATACAATACTCTTTTAAAAAATGACCCTCCTTAAAAAAAAAAAAAAAAAAAAANTTAAGACTTTGCCTCTGGATGCAGGGGATATGGGTTTGATTCCTGGTTGGGGGGCTAAGATCCCATATGCCTCTTAGCCAAAAAACAGAAGCAATATTGTAACAGATACAATACTCTTTTAAAAAATGACCCTCCTTAAAAAAAAAAAAAAAAAAAAAATGAAGAAGGGCCCAGTAGTGGAGTGAGCAATTGAGCCACAATAGAGTACATTATCAAGCCAGCTGCCCCTGTGGGGCCTGGGGAATTTTCATGTTTTGCAAACATTCCAAGTGACTCTGATGACTTTCCCTAAGATGGGAAACCCACTGCTTTCAGGAAATCATTCTCCTCACAACCAACAGGCAGCATATTTAAATATATAAAAACTTACTTGCAAAGCCTAGGGAAAGGGACCTTAAAACTCAGGAATCCCTGGAGGAGAGAGGCCCGTGCTACCCAAGTCTGGTCACAGAAGCTCCTCATTCTCTTTTCTACTCTTTTTAAAGCGAGAAAGTTCCACCTAGTGTTTTCTGAGGGGAAAAAGGCTGAGTTTCTGCTGCCCTAACTTTGTCATTAACAAGTCCTTTCATTTTCACCTTTTAACATTTCTACACCTCAATTTCTTACCTGTTATATGGGTGTGGCAGAGACCTGTCCAACCAAGATACATCAGTAGTGTGAAGTTGCCACAAGAAAGTGATGTGCGTGCACGCACATGTGCACACACACACACATGCACACACACACACACAGGGGCTACATTTCCCTACCTTCCTCGCATCTAGGATCCAGGCAGAGCCGTGTGTCTACTCNTTCTACACCTCAATTTATTACGTTATATGGATGTAGCAGAGACCTGTCCAACCAAGATACATCAGTAGTGTGAAGTTGCCACAAGAAAGTGATGTGCGTGCACACACATGTGCACACACACACACATGCACACACACACACAGGGGCTACATTTCCCTACCTTCCTCACATCTAGGATCCAGGCAGAGCCGTGTGTCTACTCTTTGTAGAATGAATGAACAGAGTGATGCAGATCACTTCTGGCCCAAGGAAATCAAGAAGAAAATGCTTCTTCACCCTCTCTTTCCCCTTCTTCACCCTGTCTTTCCCCTTCTTCACCCTCTCTTTCCCCTTCTTCCAGTGGGAAGCGGAGATTTCCATGGTCCTAGGATTGGCAGCTCAAGATGGAAGGGCCCTGGGTCCTCCAATTGCCAAGCTGAGGAGTGCACCCTGCTTGCCAGAACACCCACACTGAATTGTTGGGAGAGCAAGAAACTCTCACCTGTTGTCACTGAAATTTAAGGATTCAATTGTTACAGCACCTAATTGTTACTCCAGTAAGGTGGTGTTGGAGGAAGTCATCAGGAAGTCGTGACCTCTTGACCAGCAAGCTGACCCCAGACACTCAAGGGTCCCTCACGCCCCACACCTGTCCCTGGAGTGTATAGCTGCCTCCCGTCCCCGTGCTAGCAGCTGTTTCAAGGTCGTGGCCACAACTGTAAGAGAGTGAGGTACTGCTGAGCTTGTTGGATTGAATATCTAACTGAACCCAGTTAAGGCTTCTATATAAACTTTAAGATTCTGGTGAGTCAATGCTCATCTCACAGTCACCTTCTTAAGCCTCAAATGTTGCCTTGCTTATTATTAAACCAATCTGGAGTGGTCCGCCTCAATCTCCAGTCTCTCTTTGCCCTCTATGTTCAGGTTCAGTTTCAGATCTCACCCAGGGAGCTCCCAAGGCTGCAAGCCAGCAAATGGACATGGTAACATCTGTCCCCACTTACCTAGAAGACACAAAAGGGAAACGCTCCTGCTTCCCCAAGGACCGCTTGAGGTCAAGCTGAGCAGGTCACATATCCTCCCGCAGCACCACGGACGCACCCGGTGGCATGGGGCCATGTCCACCTCCTTCAGAAGCCCAGTCCTCCCTACCCCTCACATAGTTGGGCCCGAGAGAAGGAAACGATGACTAATGCAGCCCCTCTACATCACGGGTGTTTTCCTCCTCCCAAAATAGCCACTTCATGGAACATCTTCAAGCCCAGGGGACTGTACTTGTGAGGAAGAAATTGCTTTTCACTTCTTATATGAAAGAAAGAAGAAAGTGAAGTCACTCAGTTGTGTCCGATTCTTTGCAACCCCATGGACTATAGCCTGGCCAGGCTCTTCTGTCCATAGGGATTCTCCAGGCAAGAATACTAGATTGGGTTGGCATGCCCTCTGCCAGAGGATCTTCCTAACCCAGGGATCAAACCCAGGTCTCCCACATTGCAGGCAGATTCTTTATCATCTGAGCTACCAGGGAAGCCCTAGGACATGTGGGCTTTCAGAGCTTTAATCATGTGTGTCTGTAGCTTGTCGGGCACTCAGAGCATTTGTTACACAAGGAAAAGCATCCTCCATTTGTAAAACACTCTTCAACTGACAGAGAATTAGATATTGTTGCATTGAAAAAGGACAAACATAAGGGTTTGAGGTAGAGAATCAACAATAGGCAGAGATTTCAATGCTTTTTAATAGCTTTTTTTTGTATTGTGAATTGCAGTCATTTATTGAAATTCTCCAACCTAGGTTTCAACAGTACATGAACCAAGAACTTCCAGATGTTCAAGCTGGATTTAGAGAAGGCAGAGGAACCAGAGATGAAATTGCGAACATCCATTGGATCATAGAAAAAGCAAGAGAGTTCCAAAAAAACATCTACTTCTGCTTTATTGATTATGCCAAAGCCTTTGACTGTGTAGATCACAACAAACTG
>SJYA01000567.1:808991-833561 GCA_006410615.1 Neotragus moschatus | reverse complement strand
TTGCCTATTGAGTTACTTGTACTGAATAGGACCCCGAGAGAAGGTGGTGAGTGAGGCCTTCAATCCAACCCACACTGTGCTAGTAGCAAAGGGGCCCTGGTGGGACTGTGCTGGCTCAGAAAGTGTTGAAGACTCAAAGAAAGGTACCCCTTCATCTCTGGTTCATTTCATGAGGTCTCTTCTTCCTAGAGGAATCCCATTGTTCTAGTTCACTCACACAACAAGCNCTTCAATCCAACCCACACTGTGCTAGTAGCAAAGGGGCCCTGGTGGGACTGTGCTGGCTCAGAAAGTGTTGAAGACTCAAAGAAAGGTACCCCTTCATCTCTGGTTCATTTCATGAGGTCTCTTCTTCCTAGAGGAATCCCATTGTTCTAGTTCACTCACACAACAAGTGGACCTTTTCCTGATTTTCACAAAGCCTTGCACATCCTAGGCAGTATCCTGTGAGGTAAGTAGTATGATGTCATTTCACAAATGAGAAGATAGTGAGGATAAGAGATTAAGTGCCTTGCCAAACATTGCTCTGTCATCAACTGTATCATATTCATCAGGTCGGAAAAGAGTAAACCTCTGAGAATAGTGTTCTGATGTGAGTTCTGGAGGATAGACTTTGATACTTTTATTATGAGAATATAAAACACTGTGGTCAAGTTAATTACAGAGTCTACTCATGGGCATCACGAGATGGTCAATACTAAAATCAGATTATGTTCTTCGCAGGGGAGATGGAGAAGCTCTAAACAGTCAGCAAAAACAAAACCTGGAGCTGACCGTGTCTCAGAACATGAGCTCCTTAGTGCAAAATTCAGCCTTAAAATAAATAAGGTAGGAAAAACCAATAGACCATTCAGGCATGACCTAAATCAAATCCCTTATGGTTATACACTGGAGGTAATGAATAGATTCAAGGGATTAAATCTGGTAGACAGAGTACCTGAAGAACTATGGATGGAGGTTTGTCACATTGTACAGGAGGCACTGACCAAAACCATCCCAAAGAATAAGAAATGTAAGAAGGCAAAGTGGTTGTCTGAGGAGGCCTTAGACATAGCTGAAGAAAGAAGAGAAGTGAAAGCAGTAGAGAAAGGGAAAGATATATTGAACTGAATGCAGAGCTCCAGAGAATGCAAGGAGAGACAAGAGGGTCTCCTTAAATGAACAATGTAAAGAAATATAGGACAACAATAGAATGGGAAAAGCTAGAGATCTCTTTAAGAAAATTGGAGCTAACAAGGGTACATTTCATGCAAGAATGAGCATAATAAAGGATAGAAATGGTAAAGACCTACCAGAAGCAGAAGAGATTAAGAAGAGACGGCAAGAATACAGAGAAGAACTGTGTATAAAGGTCTTAATGACTTGGATAATTATAATGGTCTGGTCACTCATCTAGAGCCAGACATCCTGGAGTGTGAAGTGAAGTGGAACTTAGGAAGTATTAGTATGAACAAAGTTAATGGATGTTATGGAATTCTGGCTGAGCTATTTAAAGTCCCAAAGGATAATGCCATTATAGTGCTGCCCTCAATATTTCAGCAAATTTGGAAAATTCACACTATGGAGAACAGTGTGAACATTCCTTGAAAAACTGGAAATAGAACTGCCTTATGACCCAGCAATCCCACTGCTGGCCATACACACCGAGGAAACCAGAATTGAAAGAGACACGTGTACCCCAATATTCATCACAGCACTGTTTGTAATAGCCAGGACATGGAAGCAACCTAGATGTCCATCAGCAGACGACTGGGTAAAAAAGCTGTGGTACATATACACAATGGAGTATTACTCAGCCATTAAAACGAATACATTTGAATCAGTTCTAATGAGGTGGATGAAACTGGAGCCTATTATACAGAGTGAAGTAAGCCAGAAAGAAAAACACCAGTACAGTATACTAATGCATATATATGGAATTTAGAAAGATGGTAACGATAAACCTGTATGCGAGACAGCAAAAGAGACACAGAAGTATAAAACAGTCTTTTGGACTCTATGGGAGAGGTAGGGGGGCATGATTTGGGAGAATGACATTGTAACAGGTATAATATCATATAAGAAATGAATTGCCAGTTAGGTTCGATGCAAGATACAGGATGCTTGGGGGGCTGGTGCACTAGGATGACCAAGAGAGATGGTATAGGAGGGAGGTGGGAGGGGGTTTCAGGATGGGAGCACGTGTACACCCGTGGTGGATTCATGTTGATGTATTGCAAAACCAATACAGTATTATAAAGAAAAAAAAATTACTATGAAAAGAATAGGCTTTTCTAAAGAAAGTACGTGTCCCTGCATATAGAAAACTGTTAAATTTAAGTACATAAGGGTGAAATTTTAGCTGTAAGAAATATGTAAAATTAAAAGCACGAAACAAAATTTTATTTTATATGAACATAAATTTCACTTATAAGCTGAGTTCACTGAAGTGAAAGTGAAGTGAAGTTGCTCAGTCGTGTCCGACTCTTTGTGACCCCATGGACTGTAGCCTACCAGGCCCCTCTGTCCATGGGGTTATCCAGGCGATAGAACTGGAGTGGATTGCCATTTCCTTCACCAGTGGATCTTCCAGACCCAGGGATCCAACCTGAGTCTCCCGCATTGCAGACAGACCCTTTACCGTCTGAGCCACTAGTTCACTAAAGACAAATTTAAATTGTTTTAAAAACACTGAAAATAGTTCAACATGTTTCAAATTGAAGACTGGAAATTTAACAGTACTATTATTAAAATAACAGTTATTTTTCAGGCAATGTGCTAAAAATGTATCAGTGAAGATAGCAGACATGGTCTCTTCTCTGATAGAGCATATTCAGTTCAGTTCAGTTCAGTCGCTCAGTAGTGTCCAACTCTGTGACCCAATGGACTTCAGCACGTCAGGCTTCCCTGTCCATTACTAACACTTGGAGCTTGCTCAAACTCATGTCCATTGAGTTGGTAATGCCATCCAACCATCTCATGCTCTGTCGTCCCCTTCTCCTCCACCTTCAATCTTTCCCAGCATCAGGATCTTTTCCAGTGAGTCAGTTCTTTGCATCAGGTGGCCTAAGCATTTTGTTGCATAATGAATAAAGAAACACACACATTCTTAGATAAATACATGCATCTGTTATTGTAGAGAATCATTTGAGAAACAAACTATTAGTTTGCCTTAGGTCTGAATAGGCTCTTGGAACACTCCCTGTACTGGTGTGAGGGAGGAAATATTTGGCAGAGAGAAAGCTGAGCAGTGTAGCATAAAGGCTTCAATCCTCCAGGGAGTTCTTGACTTAGGACAGCTCTTTAAAAGTGTCCTGAATTGTGTCGCTACCTGAAACACAGGGGCTGGGCATTTGCACTCTTGCGTCAGCAGCCACTGGTTCCAGCTTCCTTAGTTTTACAGTTTTAGTTGCTCAGTCTAAGTCTGTTTCAGGCACTCGGTTGTGTCCGACTCTTTTGCAAGCCTATGGACCCTGGCCCACCAGGCTCCTCTCTCCATGGGATTTTCCCAGCAAGCATACTGGAGCAGGTTGCCAGTTCCTCTTCCAGGGGATCTTCCTGACCCAGAGACTGAACCCGTTTCCTTGCATCTCCTGCATTGCAGATGGATTCTTCTACTGTTGAACCACTGGGGATGGCAAATTAAGGGCATTTACTGGGGACAGTCTTGGCTTTGGCTGGGAGAATGTGTGTCTTAGTCCTGAAGCAGATCTGGATAATGATCACAGCCATCTACTACAAGGGTATTTAGAGAGGACCTGGCAGGGAGCCTGAACATGACTTTGGGGTATGGAAGTATCTACAAGAGGGTGATAATTAAGTGGTATTTGACTCTAACTTGGCACAGCTGAATAAGAGATGGGATACACATTCTAAGAAGTGGAGTAGCATGTAACATTGCCCTTGAAGAACTGCAAGAATGTCAACATTTCTAGAAGCATAGGATGAAGGTTGAGTATCACCAGATGACATTATAATAAAGCATTTCTAGAAATCTTGCAGGGCTTAATAAGACTTGGGGTTTTGACCATAAGAAACAGAGAAGCATTTAATCAGAGAAGAGACCTGATCTAGTCTATGTTTTAAAATATCTCTCAGACTGCGGAAGAGTGAGAAAGTGGGAAGCAAGGGTGGAATGAAAGCCACTTGTGGCAGTCAAGGCAGGGATATTTTCTCTATTCTTTCTTTAGTGGATACGGTTCTTACCCTTGGGTAATGATTGCATCTATTCTACTAACCAGTCCATCCTTAGGGAGATCAGTCCTGAACATTCATTGGAAAGACTGGTGCTGAAACTGAAACTCCAATACTTTGGCCACCTGATGCAAAGAACTGACTCATTTGAAAACACCCTGGTGCTGGGAAAGAGTGAAGGCTGGAGGAGAAGGGGACAACAGAGCATGAGATGGTTCGATGGCATCACCGACTCAATGGACCTGAGTTTAAGTAAACTCTGGCAGTTGGCAATGGACAGGGAAGCCTGGTATGCTGCAGTCCATAGGGTTGAAAAGTCGGACACAACTGAGCAGCTGAACTGAAGTGAACTTTGTTCAGACTAATACTTCCTAAGTTTCACTTCACTTCACACTACAGGATGTCTAGCTCTAGATGAGTGACCACACCATTATGGTTACCTAAGTCATTAAGACCTATTTTCTACAGTTCTTCTGTGTATTCTTGCCACCTCTTCTTAATCTCTTCTGCTTCTGGTAGGTCCTTACCATTTTTAACCTTTATTATGCTCATTTTTGCATGAAATGTACCCTGGTAGCTGCAATTTTCTTGAAGAGATCTCTAGTTTTTCCCATGCTATTGTTGTCCTATATTTCTTTACATTGTTCATTTAAGGAGACCCTCTTGTCTCTCCTTGCATTCTCTGGAACTCTGCATTCAGTTCAATATATCTTTCCCTTTCTCTACTGCTTTCACTTCTCTTCTTTCTTCAGCTATGTCTAAGGCCTCCTCAGACAACCACTTTGCCTTCTTACATTTCTTATTCTTTGGGATGGTTTTGGTCAGTGCCTCCTGTACAATGTGACAAACCTCCATCCATAGTTCTTCAGGTACTCTGTCTACCAGATTTAATCCCTTGAATCTATTCATTAAACCTCCAGTGTATAATCATAAGGGATTTGATTTAGGTCATGCCTGAATGGTCTATTGGTTTTCCCTACCTTATGCATTTTAAGTCTGAATTTTTCACTAAGGAGCTCATGTTCTGAGACACAGTCAGCTCCAGGTTTTGTTTTTGCTGACTGTTTAGAGCTTCTCCATCTCCCCTGCGAAGAACATAATCTGATTTTAGTATTGACCATCTTGTGATGCCCATGAGTAGACTCTGTAATTGCCTTGACCACAGTGTTTTATATTCTCATAAGAAAAGTATCAAAGTCAATTCTCCAGAATTCACATTTAACAGTATTTTCAGAGGTTTACTCTTTTCCAACCTGATGAATACGATACAGTTGAGGACGGAGTAATGTTTGGTAAGGCACTCTTATCCTCACTATTTTCTCATATGTGAAATGGAGTGAAGATGAAAGGGTTCAGCAAAGGAGTTAACACAGTAATCAACAGGGAGACTATCTTATTGTACTTGGCTGCCTGCGTTTGCTTGGTTTTCACATAGAGGAACAAGCAGCTGCCATAGCCGATGACAACAAAGGTGAAGTGGGAGGCGCAGGTAGAGAAGGCTTTCCTGCGGCCAGAGGCAGAGGGGATCCTGAGGATGGTGGAGATGATGTAGGTGTAGGAGACAACTGTTGGAACCAGTGAACCAATGATAATGAAAACAGCCATTAAAAACAGAACAAACTCAGTGAAAAGAGTGTCATCACATGATAGTTTGAGCAATTGACCTCGGTCACAATAAAAATGGTCTAAGACGTTTGATTTGCAGAAGGTAAACTGAAATGTGGCATAGACTGGCCAGATTTCAGAAAGGAACCCAACCACCCATGACACAGACACCACCGAGATGCAGGTGTAGCTTTTCATAATGGTATTGTACCTCAAGGGGTTACAGACAAGCACATAATGGTCCACAGCCATCATTCCCAACAGTGCAAACTCTGTGGTCCCCAGAGCAAGGTACAGGAAGAGATGAGCAACACATGTAGTCAGAGATAATCTCTGCATCCCAGGGAGCAGCAACCCCCAGAGCATCACGGGGATGATAACAGATGTTGTCAGCATTTCCAAGGCAGAGAGATGACCAAGGAAGAACTACATGGGCGAATGTAGATGTTTATCAACACAGATAACCACAATGATGATGGTGTTCCCCATTACTGTCACTGAGTAGAAGAGAAAGAATACAGCGAAAAGAATGTGATGTAATTCCTGGGACCCAGGGAAGCCTAAAAGGCAGAACTCAGTGGCACTTGAGTGATTGCTCTTCATTCGGCCCTTGTTTGTGCTCCTTGGGAAACCTAGAGATCAAAAGAAAAGAATCGCTGGTCCACATGGTCCTGCTCTCAAGAGAGAAGGACAGCCTAGGATGAGGAGGAACTGTTTCCAACCTGGGCACCAGCTGAGGTGCCCCTATGAGGATGCTCTGCACAAAGTCAGACCTAAATGTTCTCATTTCTGATCCAGCTGAAGTTTACTGCCTGGAATGGATGAAGATTGCATCCTCTCCACTTGTGTGAGGAATACCTCTCTTGTCTTTTTTCCCCACTAGATGTGCATTCTCACAGGTTAAGACCTTAACAATTGGCCAGTTTTGATGCTGAGTCAGTCCCTTAGATCCAGGGTTTGTTCTTTCCTCTTAGCTTACCTGCAGCAGATGATATAGTGACATTCCAGAGGATGTTCAAAAGAGTGAATTTTATCCCACCTTTCATCCTGACGGTTCTTACAGAGATCCCCTAGGGTTCAGCAGAAGAGAGGCAGAGCGTCCCAGAGCACCATCTTACGTTTCCCCAGATTTTAACATCTCTATGTTACAAAGCAGATAATATTCCAAATAGAAACTCTGGAGCTTGGGATGATTTCCCTTTGCAGATTCAGTCTTCTCTTACACCATCCCCCAACCCCCTCCCATATGTCTTGACAGGAAAGAAAGATGGTACCTGAGTTTTACAAGTTTAGCTCCAAGGTGCTCAGTTACTCAGGTTGCCTGGATGTCTGCCTCTCACTTTGTCTATCCCACCATGCTAATTTCATCTCCTTGGAGGACTCTTTCCATTCACCTTTCCCAAAACATAAAAGACCTATTCATTTCTGACTTTCTTCATAGCACTTCATAGCACTACCTGACATTTTGTTATACACTCAATTTCTTACTTCACTCCCTCATTTAACATTAAACAAATGCTGCAGTGAACACAGCAAACTAAAAATCCCTGTGTGCAGTGCTTATATTCAAGGAGAGAATGGAAGCTATTCCATAAACAGGTATATAAGACAGTGCATCCATCATGCCATAGAAAAATGAAACGAGGAAGCAGGAGAGGAAACTCACTTATTTTGTCGAACTTGATACTGGAATGTAAACTCCAAAGGGGCAAGGAAATGGCCTTTGTATATATTATATGTATATTTGTGTGTGTGTGTGTATATATATATATATATATGTATGTATATAAACATTTTGGAGCCAAAAGAAATGCTGAAAAATTTTGACAAATAATGAGTGAATGGACACAATCTTTATGACTGAATACCACATGGTCCTGGTCGGGTAGTAAGGCCATACCTCTGAGATCCTACTATTCTCGGATTGCCTTTGTTCCTCCCATTACTTTTTTCCCTTCCTCTCATTGCTTCCTGAGACTATCCTGATACCTCTGTAGATCTTTCACTGATGGGAATCCAGGCTTCAAAGACAGAACCATTCGGAGATCTCAGGGGCCTGCTTCTCCCCAGTTTTCCATAACCACCACTAGATGAAGAAATACGAGAGAGAAGCCGGCTGACCGACACCAGGAGCTGTGCCTGCAGGAGCACCGGGTCAGAGAAGAGCTGACTCTGCTCTCTGCTCTGGAGCTGCTCCCCGGTCCAGCTTCCAGACTCTCGGCATCCTCCTCTAGAAGGCAGCCCAGCCAGAACTCCCCATCCTCACCCTCTACGACACTTTCCTTTGTACAGCGAAACCATGAGAAGACATTCACCTCGATTCACGGGCTCCTCTGCCTCTTCTGATGCTCTCTGGGGCTCGGGCAGAGCTACTCTGGTCTGGCTACTGCTGAGCTGAACACAGGAGTCAGAGCTACTTGGTGTTGTCTTCATGCATGGTGAAGAAGGAGACTGTCCTCGGGAGGAATTAAGAAAAATGTCCAGAAATAACAGTGTTGTGGGGAGCTAAGAGTCTCTCTCTTTCTTCTTTTCTCCCACTTCCCTCTTCCCAGGGGGACTTAGTCACTGAGGACCCTGCTCTTAATTAGCCCAGGCTTAGGGCATCTAGTCTGTGGAAAGCAGAACAAACTTTTAGTCCTTCCCATCCCTGAGCAATTACGTTTCAGAACTTTTTCAGCTTTTTGTTCATAGGAAAACCTAAAAGCTCACCAGAGGTGTCTCAATACCAAGGCTGCCTGCAAAAAGGCCTTAAGTCTAGGTTCCCAGAAGATGTCTCAGACTCTGAGTAGGTCACCCCTTCTGCTCTTTCTCCTAAGCTCTTCCCAGGATTCTCATAGATAATTGGAGTCAAAATCAGCTCCCTCCTCAACCAACTATAAGAAGCTCCAAAGATAGACTCAAAAATATACCCCAATGTTTAAGGAAAGCCTGCATTTGGATCTCAAAGCTTAACTTCAGCGACCCCCTGCCCCCAAATCCTTAATTCTCCTTGGGTCATTATACATACACTCTTGATAATAACCCTGTAGACTTCTGAAAATCCCGTGAAGAAGTTCCACCCCCAAATCCAACTCTGTTCTCCTCCACTCTCGCATATCAGATCAGATCAGTCGCTCAGTCATGTCCAACTCTTTGTGACTCCATGAATCGCGGCAAGGCCTCCTTGTCCATCACCATCTCCTGGAGTTCACTCAGACTCACATCCATCGAGTCGGTGATGCCATCCAGCCATCTCATCCTCTGTCATCCCCTTCTCCTCCTGCCCCCTATCCATCCCAGCATCAGAGTCTTTTCCAATGAGTCAACTCTTCGCATGAGGTGGCCAAAGTACTGGAGTTTCAGCTTTAGCATTATTCCTTCCAAAGAACACCCAGAGCTGATCACCTTCAGAATGGACTGGTTGGATCTCCTTGCAGTCCAAGGGACTCTCAAGAATCTTCTCCAACACCACAGTTCAAAAGCATCAATTCTTTGGCACTCAGCTTTCTTCACGGTCCATGTCTCAAATCCATACATGACCACAGGAAAAACCATAGCCTTGACTAGATGGACGTTTCTTGGCTAAGTAATGTCTCTGCCTTTCAAAATGCTATCTAGGTTGGTCATAACTTTTCTTCCAAGGAGTAAGCGTCTTTTAATTTCTCAAATGTACAGTATTCTCATACATGTGCACCTATTAGTACGAAGGCAAGATGCTTGCACACATTTATCTCCATGGCATGTCCCTAACCACCAGCTGGGCACTTCTATGTAGGAAGAGCCTGAGGACAGCCTAATGGAGATAGTCATTTTTACAACCTGGAACAACTGACAAAATTTATTTTTTAATTTTTATTTTTTAGTTTATTTTGCTTTACAATACTGTACTCATTTTGCCATACATTGNATTCAGTGGCACTTGAGTGATTGCTCTTCATTCGGCCCTTGTTTGTGCTCCTTGGGAAACCTAGAGATCAGAAGAAAAGAATCGCTGGTCCACATGGTCCTGCTCTCAAGAGAGAAGGACAGCCTAGGATGAGAAACCGTTTCCAACCTGGGGATCAGCTGAGGTGCCCCTATGAGGATGCTCTGCACAAGGTCAGACCTAAATGTTGTCACCTCTGGTCCAGCTGAAGCTCACTGCCTGGAGNAATCGCTGGTCCACATGGTCCTGCTCTCAAGAGAGAAGGACAGCCTAGGATGAGAAACCGTTTCCAACCTGGGGATCAGCTGAGGTGCCCCTATGAGGATGCTCTGCACAAGGTCAGACCTAAATGTTGTCACCTCTGGTCCAGCTGAAGCTCACTGCCTGGAGTGGATGAAGACTGCATCCTCTCCACTTGTGTGAGGAACACCTCTCTTGTCTTTTTTCCCCACTAGATGTGCATTCTCACAGGTTAAGACCTTAACAATTGGTCAGTTTTGATGCTGAGTCAGTCCCTTTGATCTGCGGTTTGTACTTTACTCTTAGCTTACCTGTGGCGGATGATATAGTGCCACTCCAGAGGATGTTCAAAAGAGCGAATTTTATCCCACCCTTCATCCTGATGGGTCTTACAGAGATCCCCTAGGGTTCAGCAGAAGAGAGGCAGAGGGTCCCAGAGCACCACCTCTGTTTTTAAGATCTCTGTGTTACAACCCAGGTAGTATTCCAAATGGAAGCTCTGGAGCTTGGAGTGATTTCCCTTTGCAGATTCAGTCTTCTCTTACACCACCCCCCAACCCCTCCTGCAAAAGTCTTGACAGGAAAGAAAAATGGTACCTGAGTTTCACAAGTTTAGCTCCAAGGTGCTCAGTTACTCAGGTTGCCTGGATGTCTGCCTCTCACTTTGTCTATCCCACCATGCTAATTTCATCTCCTTGGAGGACTCTTTCCATTCACCTTTCCCAAAACATAAAAGACCTGTTCATTTCTGACCTTATTCATAGCACTTCATAGCACTACCTGACATTTTGTTATACACTCAATTTCTTACTTCACTCCTTCATTTAACATTAAACAAATGCTGCAGTGAACACAGCAAACTAAAAATCCCTGTGTGCAGTGCTTATATTCAAGGAGAGAATGGAAGCTATTCCATCAACAAGTATATCAAATAGTTCATCCATCATGCCATAAAAAAATGAAACGAGGAAGCAGGAGCGGAAATTCGCTTATTTTGTTGAACTTGATACTGGAATGTAAACTCCAAAGAGGCAAGGAAATTGTCTCTGTATATATTATATATATGTGTGTGTATATATATATATGTGTGTGTGTGTGTGTGTATATATATATATATATAAAAAAACATCTGGAGCCAAAGAAATGCTGAAAAATTTTGACAAATGATGAGTGAATGGACACAGTTTTTATGACTGAATGCCACATGGTCCTGGTTGGGTAGTAAGGCCATACCTCTGAGATCCTACTGTTCTCAGATTGTCTTTGTTTCTCACATTACTTTTTTCCCTTCCTCTCATTGCTTCCTGAGATTTCCCCAATACCTCTGTAGATCTTTCACTGATGGGAATCAAGGCTTCAGAGACAAAACCATTGGAAGATCTCAGGGGTCTGCTTCTCCCCAGTTTCCCATAACCATCACTAGTTGAAGAAACATAAGAGAGGAGCCTGCTGACCGACACCAGGAGCTGCGCCTGCAGGAGCACCGGGTCAGAGAAGAGCTGACTCCTCTCTGCGCTGCAGCTGCTCCCCGGCCCAGCCTCCAGACTCCCGGCGTCCTCCTCTAAAAGGCAGCCCAGCCAGAACTCCCCATCCTCACCCTGTCCGACACTTTCCCTTGTACAGGAGAACCCTGAGAAGACACTCACCTGGATGCATGGGCTCCTCTGCCACTTCCGATGCTCTCTGGGGCTCGGGCAGGGCTACTCCTGTCTGGCTACTGCTGAGCTCAACGCAGCGGTCAGAGCTACTTGCTGCTGCCTCCATGCATGGTGAAGAAGGAAACTGTCCTCAGGGAGGAGTTAGGAAAAACGTCCTGAAATAACAGTGTTGTGGGGAGCTAAGAGTCTATCTCTCTCTTTCATTTTGCTCTCCCACTTCCCTCCTTCCCAAGGGGACTTAGTCACTGAGGACCTTGCTCTTAATTAGCCCAGGCTTAGGGCATCCAGTCTGGGGAAAGCAGAACAAACTTTTAGTCCTTCCCATCCTTGAGCAATTATGTTTCAGAACTTTTTCAGCTTTTTGTTCATAGTGAAACCTGAAAGCTCACCAGAGGCATCTCAATACCAAGGCTTCCTTCAAACAGGTCTTAAGTCTTGGTTCCCAGAAGATGTCTCAGACTCTGAGTAGGTCATCCCTTCTGCTCTTTGTCCTAAGCTCTTCCCAGGATTCTCGTAGCTAATTGGACTCAAAATCAGCTCCCTTTCCTTAAGGAAAGCCTGCATTTGGATCTCAAAGCTTAACTTCAGCAACCCCCTGCCCCCAAAGCCTTAATTCTCCTTGGCTCATTATACATACGCTCTTGATAACAACCCTATAGACCTCTGAAAATCCCGTGAAGAAGTTCCACCTGAAAATCCAACTCTGTTCTCCTCCACTTTCTCAGATCAGATCAGATCAGTCGCTCAGTCATGTCCAACTCTTTGTGACCCCATGAATCATAGCACGCCAGGCTGCCTTCTCCATTACCATCCCCCANTTATACATACGCTCTTGATAACAACCCTATAGACCTCTGAAAATCCCGTGAAGAAGTTCCACCTGAAAATCCAACTCTGTTCTCCTCCACTTTCTCAGATCAGATCAGATCAGTCGCTCAGTCATGTCCAACTCTTTGTGACCCCATGAATCATAGCACGCCAGGCCGCCTTCTCCATTACCATCCCCCAGAGTTCACTCAAACTCACGTGCATTGAGTCAGTGATGCCATCCAGCCATCTCATCCTCTGTCGTCCCCTTCTCCTGCTGCCCCCAATCCATCCCAGCATCAGTCTTTTCCAATGAGTCAACTCTTCCCATGAGGTGGCCAAAGTACTGGATTTTCAGCTTTAGCATCATTCTTTCCAAGGAGCACCCAGGGTTGATCGCCTTCAGAATGGACTGGTTGCATCTCCTTGCAGTCCAAAGGACTCTTAAGAGTCTTCTCCAATACCACAGTTCAAAAGCATAAATTCTTCGGCACTCAGCTTTCTTCACAGTTCAACTCTTGCATCCATACATGACCACTGGAAAAACCATAGTCCTGACTAGACGGACCTTTTTTGACAAAGTAATGTCTCTGCTTTTCAATATGCTATCTAAGTTGGTCATAACTTTTTTTCCAAGGAGTAAGCATCTTTAATTTCTCAGGTGTCCACTATTCTCATACATGTGCACCTATTAGCACTCAGGCAAGGTCCTTGCACACATTTATCTCCATGGCATGTCCCTAACCACCAGCTGGGCAATTCTATGTAGGAAGAGCCTAAGGACAGCCTAATGGAGATAGTCATTTTTACAACCTGGAACAACTGACAAAATTTAAAGTGAAAATCTGCTTGGTGCTGGAGTGAGACACACATGTGAGACTTACAAAACATTTACGTAGATTTTTGGATTCAAGTTTAAACACACCTTTAAATCCAAGGATGTCAACTGGTATGGAAGAGTATAATTTGAGAATAATATTCCTTCCATTCCTCAAGCTGTCTGATCCCAACCCAACTGCCCTATAATCTCAGGAAAATTTCTTAAGCAGGCATCTACATTTTCTTTGGAAGAAAATGCTGCAAAAATCTGTTTCACAGCTTTTATTGGTGTGTTCAGTTGCTCGGTAGTGTCCGACTCTTTGCCAACCCATTACTCTCTCACTTAACAACATACAAAACAGTCTCTCCCATATCAATCCATGTTGCCATACTGTGTTTACATAGTGTATCACTTTATTCATGTCCTTATTAGCAGTTCAGTTCAGTTCAGTCACTCAGTTGTGTCCAACTCTTTGCGACCCCATGAATTGCAGCACGCCAGNTGGGGATGGTCTTGATTCCTGTCTCCTGTACAATGTCACAAACCTCCGTCCATAGTTCATCAGGCACTCTGTCTATCAGATCTAGTCTCTTAAATCTATTTCTCACTTCCACTGTATAATCATAAGGGATTTGATTTAGGTCATACCTGAATGGTCTAGTGGTTTTCTGAATTTGGTAATAAGGAATTCATGATCTGAGCCACAATTAGCTCCCAGTCTTGTTTTTGCTGACTGTATATAGCTTCTCTCTCCTTGGCTGCAAATAATATAATCAATCTGATTTCAATGTCAACCATCTGGTGATGTCCATGTGTGGAGTCTTCTCTTGTGTTGTTGGTAGAGGGCATTAGCTATGACCAGTGCGTTCTCTTGGCAGGACTCTATTCACCTTTGCCCTGCTTCTTTCTGTACTCCAAGGCCAAATTTGCCTGTTACTCCAGGTGTTTTTTGACTTCCTACTTTTGCATTCCAGTCCCCTATAATGAAAAGGACATCTTTTCTGGGTGTTAATTCTAGAAGATCTTGTAGGTCTTCATAGAACTGTTCAACTTCAGCTTATTCATCGTTGGGTCAGGGCATAGACTTAGATTACCATGATATTGAATGGTTTGCCTTGGAAACATACAGAGATCATTCTGTCTGTCGTCTTTGAGACTGCACTATGCAAATGCCAGACTCCAAGACTAGACCTACATTCAACACCCACCCCCAAACACACACATCCCACACCTCTTATTTGTGCTTCTGGAGACCTAGGACAGACCTCCCTGCCTCTGGGTGTTAGTTTTAGCATATCCACTGTATTATACAACCCCCCAGGGGCTTCTTGCTTTCCTTGTCATTGCTACAAAGAGCACCTGCTGGAACCTAGTTTCCCATCCAGTCCAGTTCAGTTCTGAAACTCAGTAGGCCTTCTAAGATTAGAACAGGGTAGACAGAACCAGGTACACTCATCCTCTGAAACAGGGGACAGCAAGTGAGCTGCTCATGTGGTTTCCCCCATAGAACTCATTCTCGCTTTCCAGCCCTACATCAAGCACACTGTTGCCCTATGTTACTGGATAGAAACAACGAGCATTAAATCATGGACTCAACATAAGTCTTGGACACATTTTAGCTGTATGGGTCACTTGTCCCATCCTTAAGTGTCTCATATCTCCATGTCAGACTCTGGGTACCACAGGTAGGAGTTCCACTAGTGGACGTTCTAAGAATCTCTCACTGCACTTAGGAACTAAGACTCCTCACAGGGTCCAGGAATGGAGTGAACAAGGAACAGTGCAAGAAAAGGACTGGGTTTAGATTCAGTCATAGCAGCTGTCAGAAGCTGGAAAAACCAAGGGGCCTCCAGAGAGGCACAGCTCCAGCAACCTTCTGATTTTAGCCTCCTTAGGCCTGTAAGGAAATGGCAACCCACTCCAATATTCTTGCTTGGAGAATCCCAGGGACGGTGAAGCCTCGTGGGCTGCCATCTATGGGGTCGCACAGAGTCAGACACAACTAAAGCGACTTAGCAGCAGCAGCAGCAGCAGCAGGCCTGTAAGAGGACTTCCCTGGTGACTCAATTGTAAAGAATCTACCTGCCAATGCAGAGGCTCAGATTCGATCCCTGGGTCAGGAAGATTCCCTGGAGGAGGAAATGACAACCCGCTCCAGTGTTCTTGCTGGGAAATCCCATGGACAGAGGAGCCTGGAGGGCTATAGTCCATGAAGTCACAAGAGTTGGACTTGACATCAAATTAGCAGCAACAACAAAGACCTGTATGATAAGAAATGTAGACATATAGAGTCTTTAAGACAATAAATTTGTAGTGTTTAAGCCACCAAATGCCTAGCAGTTTGCTACAGAAGCAATAGAAAATACAGCCATAAGGCCCACACTAGCCCAGCAGTGCACCTGCCTGTCAGTTCGCAAGTTCTGCTCTGACTGGCATCCTGTCTGTCCTGAGCTCCTACCAACAACGCATTCCTTTCTTCTATCATCTCCCCACTTCTGTCCAGAATCACCGAAAAATTTTTGATTATCAATGGCTCTGTCTTAAAAATTCAGTTCTGGATTCAGATCCTCCAGAAAGGTCATCTGGGAAACTCCTTTCAGCCCTTGTGTTTCTGTAACTCAGAATCGCTGAGTTCCTTAACTCAGAGCCACTGGGCACTGTCCTGGTTGGAAAGCTTTCGCTTGCTGCCTCTTTGTCATCATGGTTGTCTGGGTGGGGTTGGCAGGGGACAGCTAAGCCGGGTTGCGCACATAAAGTCTGAACTTCTCCAAGATGAAGGACTGTGACTCAGAGTTTATCAGGGAGCTGGATCCACTACCACCCTGCCTTCGCTCACCCCCCAGCTGTGCATTTTCCCAAAGGACTCAGACCAGCCCTTTTCACTGTGGTCAGCTCCCAAGATGTTTCTGTCAGGGGCTCTGTCTTTGAGGGGAAGGTTTCTCCTCTTAAGCTTACACTTCTAACTCCCCACCTCCCTCGATGACATTTTTGAAAATTCAGACAAGAGGGTGCTGCAATCCAGGGTCTCCATTCCCTGTCTCCCCAGTCTCTGAACCTTGGATCTGGGGGATGCAAATTCTTCAAATGGAAACTCTGGATCTAACCCTAGCCAGGCATCCAGTCTGCCACAATTTTAGTCCAGCTGGGGAAGTTCCTCAACACTTTTCCCACAATCTCATTTTTTCCCCACAGTCCTGGGAGGAAGGCAAGGGCCAGGAACCAATCCTAAGCCATTGTCTTCTTAGAGGTTATCTTGGTCTCTCTCCTTTTCCTTATTCAGAGCTCTTTCTCAGATGTTACTTCCTCCAAGCAGCAAGCCTCTCATTAATCTGAGGAGTAACACTGGTGTCTCTTCATTCCCAGAGGGCTCCTCGCTTTCCTGTTCTCCCCATAGAGAATACTGCTGGAGTCTGAGTTCCCATCCAGGATAAGCTCAGCTGTAAACCATATCAAGAAGCCAGGGGCAAGAGAGAGCACCAAGAACACTCATCCTTGGGGAAGAAGATGTAGTGTTTTCCTCTGGTCTCAAGAAAGCCTCCTTTTCNCTGTTATCCCCATAGAGAATACTGCTGGAGTCTGAGTTCCCATCCAGGATAAGCTCAGCTGTAAACCATATCAAGAAGCCAGGGGCAAGAGAGAGCACCAAGAACACTCATCCTTGGGGAAGAAGATGTAGTGTTTTCCTCTGGTCTCAAGAAAGCCTCCTTTTCTACCTTCAGGCCCCACATCAGTGCTGCTGCACTGGGCTTTGTGGTGACACAGGGTAAGCCTTTAACTAGGAAATTCACATAAGGGTCAAAGATGTTATAGCTTGTGGAGCCGCTCACCCCACAGGGCACCCCCATTCCAGCTATGCACAAGCCGCTGTCCACCCCTGCCAGCTGCAACCCACTAACTCAGGGTGATGGACTGAAGATCACAACTTAATCATGTCACAGACTGGACCCAGTGGGCAGGAATCTCTAGACATAGATTTCTTCACGGGAGCAGCTCAAAAAGAAGATGTAGTGCTTAGAGGCTAAAGTGAGTGACCTGGGTTTGCTTGGGGGTCAGGCTTGCAGAGAGCACAGACATAGGACTGGGTTTGAATTGATCAGTGCTGGGTATAGATTTTAGCCCTACCATTAAGTTTTGCCAGGCTTCCCCAGTGGCTCTGCAGTAAAGAATCTGCCTGCAAGGCAGGAGACACAGGAGAAGCAGGTTCCATCTCTTAGAAGATACCCTGGAAGAGGACATGGCAGCCCATTCCAGTATTCTTGCTTGGAGAATCCCATGGGCAGAGGAGCCTCGTGGGTTACAGTAGCCCATGGGGTCACAAAGAGTTGGACACAACTGAGCACAAACCCACACACAAGGTTTGCCAGTGGGTACAAGGCTGAAGGAGGGACAGCCCCTCTTCTTTAAATTGGAATGCCATGGCTGGTGATCAGGACACAGCTTCAGATGCAGCTTTTGTGGGGCCAGAGAGAAGGAGGCTGGAGTTATGCCTACACACATCTTGAATCTTTCCACTTCTGATCATTTGTACTGCAAAATTTATTTTCCTTGAAAATTGAAGATTAAAAAAAAAAAAAAACCCTTTTAGTGAACTGAAATTCTAAAGGACAGCATAAAGCTTGGAAATTTCACACACCCCCACTACACACACCTTCACACACATATTGACTCTAAAGAATCATAGGTCCAAGAAAATTTAAGCTCATTGGCGTCATATGATTGCAATGGTTACAATGACAGCGACTGATTTCTGAGCCCTTGGTCCATGCCCATCACTGTAACTAAGCAACTGATTCATTTAATCTCTGTCTTAGCTCACAAAGCTAGTACTATTATTATCTTCATTTTATATCTGAGTACGCTAAGCACCGAAGAATTGATGCTTTTGAATTGTGTTGTTGGAGAAGACTCTTGAGAGTCCCTTGGACTGCAAGGAGATCCAGCCAGTCCAGCCTAAAGGAAATCAGTCCTGAATATTCATTGGAAGGACCGATGCTGAAGCTGAAACTCCAATACTTCGGCCACCTGATGCAAAGAACAAACTCCTTAGATAAGACCCCGATGCTGGGATAGATTGAGGGCAGGAGGAGAAGGGGACGACAGAGGATGAGATGGTTGGATGGCATCACCGACTCAATGGACATGGGTTTGGGTGGACTCCTGGAGTTGGTGATGGACAGGGAGGCCTGGCATGCTGCAGTTCGTGGGGTCACAGAGTCGGACACGACTGAGCGACCGAACTGCACTGAACTGAGGCTGAGGCTGAGGCTAAGAGAGGGAAGCAATAGAGAGCAGCAGGTTTATGTTCGGCAAACATCAGATCAGAATCCAACCTAGGTCCAGAGTTTATGCTCCAAACCACTAGGGCTGAGTGGGCAGAGTTAGGATGTGGCAAGGGGTGGGATGGGGAGGGGAGTCACTGCCTCATCACAGCAGTGCCTGCCACTGGCTAGAACATGGATGCTCTTAGTCTCTGTCTAGCTCCAGGCTGGTCTCTGTGCCTGCCTGTGTTCCTCTGCTCCCCACCTTTGCATACATACACCACGGGGGTCCTCCCCAAAGGATGCTAATTTATTGGCTCAACACTCTGACTTTCCATTCGTTTCATGGTTGTAACTGGAGAAATGTGAGTGATGGAGGGTCCTCACCAGGGAGAGAGCCCAGAAAGACAGAAAGGGAGCTTTAAGAGGGCTCTCGGACTCTCTGGGTCACGGCACAGACCCCCAGTGTCACCCGACACTCAGGGCGTCTGGGTGACTGAAACACACTCTCTCTTTCCGTGCCCCTCCTCTCCTTATCTCTGTCTGTTTCTCCCTCTCGCCTAGTGGGTGTCCCTCTCCTGCTCCTCCATTTCTGTTTCATTCCATTCTTGCCTTCTCTCTAAATGTCTGTTGCTGTGTTGTCTTTGTCATCTGCTCCTGTGTTTTCCTCTCTTCTTATAAGTAGACTTATAGACTTATAGAAGTCTACTTATAGTAGACTTCCACGGTTTTCCTTCTATGATTCCCTGTTTCTCAGTGATTCTCATATTCCCATTTGTTTCTCTCCTTATCTCTCCTTCTGTTAACCCATGACCACCCACTAGCCTTTCTTTCCCTGCCTCTAGCCTTGTTTCACAGCCATTGGTTCTCTCTGTCTGTCTCTCTCTCTGTCTCTCCATCAATGTCTCTTGTTTTCATTCCCTCAAGCTCCCAGCCCCGGGATCATGGCAAATCTGAGCCACCCTTCTGAATTTATCCTCTTGGGCTTCTCCCCTCTTGGCAAACTGCAGATCCTGCTCTACGGGCCCTTCCTTGTGCTTTATCTTCTCGCCTTCATAGGAAACACAGTCATCATCGTCATGGTCTTTGTCCACAGCCACCTCCACACGCCCATGTACTTCTTCCTGGGCAACTTTTCCCTGCTGGAGATCCTGGTGACCATGACTGCCGTGCCCAGGATGCTCTCTGACCTGCTGGCCCCCCACAGGGTCATCTCCTTCACTGGCTGCATGGTCCAGTTCTACTTCTACTTCTCCCTGGGCTCCACCTCCTTCCTCATCCTGTCCGACATGGCCCTGGACCGCTTTGTGGCCATCTGCCACCCGCTGCACTATGGCACTTTGATGAGCGGGGCTGTGTGTGCCTGGCTAGCAGGGGCTGCCTGGGCAACTCCTTTCCTGGCCATGGTGCCCACTGTCCTCTCTCGGGTTCATCTCAGTTATTGCCACGGCAACGTCATTAACCACTTCTTCTGTGACAACACACCTCTGCTGCAGCTGTCCTGCTCAGACACCAGGCTGCTGGAATCCTGGGACTTTGTGATGGCCTTGGCCTTCGTCCTCAGCTCCTTCCTGGTGACCCTCGTCTCCTACGGCTACATCGTGAGCACCGTGCTACACATCCCCTCTGCCAACGGCCGCCAGAAGGCCTTCTCCACGTGCGGCTCTCACCTCACCCTGGTCTTCATTGGCTACAGCAGCACCATCTTCCTCTATGTCCAGCCTGGCAAAGCACACTCTGTGGAGGTCAACAAGACTGTGGCCTTGGTGACATCCGTCCTCACCCCCTTCCTCAACCCTTTTCTCCTCACCCTCCGCAATGAGACGTTCAAGGCTGTGCTACGAGGCCAGATGCAGAGGCTGAAAGGTCTCCTCCAGGCAATGTGAGGGGCCTGAGGGACTCAGCCAGGTTGTTCTGTGAGGAGGCAGGGCACCAACCTGGGTGGGAAGACCCCTGCTGAGCTTCTTTAGGATTTTCCCTCTGTGTCTGGGAGTGGTAACCACAATGAGTCCTTGGTAGCACCCTGGCTGGTTTGACAGTCTCAAACACCATGTGGAATTCCCCCCGTATCCACTAGCAGTTACGAGAACTCAGAATGGAGCCTGGGGAACCACAAGTGGGGCTTTTAATAGAGGGAAGTGCATGAGCTTGCCATTCAAAGAAGGGCAGGCAGAAAGCTTTCTCTGATTAAGAAACATTACCCAGCCCCAGCATGGTGTGTGTGTGTGTGTGTGTGTGTGTGTGTGTGTGCACATATGCACGTGCCCCACTGCTAAGTGTGTGCACCATGAGCGCTTGGTCTGCTGCTGCTAAGTCTCTTCAGTTGTGTCTGACTCAACCCACTGGAGTGGGTTGCCATTTCCTTCTCCAATGCATGAAAGTGAAAAGTGAAAGTGAAGTCATTCAGTTGTGTCCAACTCTTAGTGACCCCATGGACTGCAGCCCACCAGGCTCCTCCGTCCATGGGATTTTCCAGGCAAGAGTACTGGAGTGGGGTGCCATAGCGCTTGGTCTACATGGAACTAAGCTAAAGAGCAACACTTACCAAAGTCATTATCTTTCGAGTGTACAGAGTTCATTGCATAAGAATCCAACTCTTCATTCAGTTCAACAATGCTGAGTAGACTCTGTGTGTCAGGTACCACAACAGCGTCAGGTGTAGGGTAAAATGTAAACAAGGCATTGATAGTTTTCAAATTTCTCAGCTCTATGAAGGGAAAGAACGGTATGATAAAGAGCAGCTTACAGGGACTTTGCAGGCAATTCAATGGTTAAGACTCTGCTTCCACGGCAGGAGGTGCGGATTTGACTCCTGGTCAGGAAACTAAGATCCTACATGCCATGTGATGTGGCAAAAAAGTAAAATTTGATCTGCTTATGTGGCAGGGGACGTGTAATGATGGATTCAAGAAAGGTTTATGGGAGCGGATAAGAGGAACATTGGGACCAGACTGAGGACTGGGGGACAGTTTCCTGATAAGGTGAGGCCTGAGTAACACTTTGAACATAAGATGGGCAGTGTGAGAAGGCAATCCACCAGCCAAGCCTTGTGCAAAGAAAATGAATTTAAAGAAAGCAAGATAAATCTTCATTAGTATAAGAAATAAGAACAAATCTTTCAGGAATTGTATGCGTTCTGGGGAGGAAATATTAAGAGACTTCTGTCATTGTTCAGTCATGCAGTCATGTCCAACTCTTTGTGACCCCATGGACTGCAGCACTCCAGACTTCCCTGTTCGTCACCATCTCCCAGACTTTGCTCCAGCTCCTGTCCATTGAGTTGATGATGCCAACAAAGACTTTTAGGAAGATAAAAATAAACTATTCTACTGCATGATTAGAAACATTCTCCTGCTTGAAGGCACAAGATTGTGCTGAATACAGTAAATTCCTTTGTCCCGTCATTATACTCACATGCACACAAAAACACGTGTGTGTGTAAAGTTCCTGAAAGCCTATTAGGTTCCATATTCCCTCAGGAATGAAATGTCAGCTCTCATTGAGTTTCCCTCCCACAACTCGTGTGAAATTTTCCAAATCCTTCAGGTACATTCTCCTCAGAATCATGTTCTCTTCACTTTTGTTCTATCTGGAATTTTCTGAAACAGCTCCTGTGTAAATATTCTGCCAAGCTATTTCTGTAAAAACAGTTAAATTTACCAGACGGCATTTCCCAGTAAACATCAATGAGTTCACTCATCAAGAGAGTACTCCTAGCCCTGCTTATAAGATGAGAACAAAAATAATCAATTTACCAGGAACGTCAAGCTTAGCTCTGCTGTGTGGGAGTGAATGAGGCTGGGACTGTGGGCTACTCTGGTGGGCTCAGATGCTCTAGCTTTGGAGTCGTGGCTCCCTGAGTAGTCCCTAGTGGTCCATCGGTGCCACCCCAGGAAACCCCCTTCCTAACTGAGGTGCCCCTTTCTCTGGCTTTCTGAAAAGCTCTTTTCTGTCTCGCTGAGATGCTCATCACCCAAGTCAGAAGATCTCTTTAGGTACCTCATTTCAGCTTCTGCTGGAAAATCTGACTCCTCCAGAGCAATGACTCTGGTGTTTGCTATTGCTGTTGAAACAATTGCTTTATTTTTTCCTAAATTATCTTCCTTTTACCACCTCAAATTGTAAATAGCTTCCCTGGTGGCTCAGCTGGTAAAGAATCCTCCTGCAATGTTGGAGACCTGGGTTCGATCCCTGGGTTGGGAAGATCCCCTGGAAAAGGGAATGGCTACCCACTCCAGTATTCTGGCCTGGAGAATTCCATGGACTATATAGTACATGGGGTCGCAAAGGGTTGGACAAGACTTTCACTCACATGACATAAATAAAAACATGATGAACGAATGAAAGATAATTCTACTGGTAACATGTTACCATGTTTTTTCACACTTTATCAACTATTTTTATGCATTTTTTCCACCTGGTTTTACTCTCATAGTAATTCAATGAGGTAAAAATACACAGATCACCCAACACCAGGAATGTACCCCACTCACTGGCTGGTAAAGATCAAAGAATTGTGGATTCTAACTTCGAAGCATTTTCCATCTGTGAGAGAGAGGACAAAGTACCATTAATTCTACCACATTTTAATAAAAGGTTCTCCTACTGGTAACAAGTGCTGCAAGAACCCTGAAGGGAAAAAATCGATTCTCAGGCCACAGTTGAGCAGTACTTTCTTTTCAAAAAATAATTTTTGTTTTAATATTTACCAATTTATTTGGCTGTATCCAGTCTTAGCTCTGCCACCAGGATCTTCGCTGCATTATGTGGGGTCTTTCACTGTGGCACATGGACTCTCTATTTGTGTCCTGCAGAGCCCCCCATGGGCTTCAGTAGCTGATGGGTGTGGGCCTAGTTGGTCCAAGGCGTGTGGGGTTCTAGTTCNTTACCAATTTATTTGGCTGTATCCAGTCTTAGCTCTGCCACCAGGATCTTCGCTGCATTATGTGGGGTCTTTCACTGTGGCACATGGACTCTCTATTTGTGTCCTGCAGAGCCCCCCATGGGCTTCAGTAGCTGATGGGTGTGGGCCTAGTTGGTCCAAGGCGTGTGGGGTTCTAGTTCTGCAACCAGGGATCAGACCCTTATTCCCTGAATCGCAAGGTGGATTCTTAACCACTAGACCACCAGGTAAGTCACACAAGCAGTGCTTTCTGACCATCTAATAGATAAAGTAGCCATGGCTGAGTGAAAGAAAGAGTTAGTCAAAACAAGGACAGAACTGACAGTAGTCTAGTTTTTCGAACTTCTTTCCTATCTCTCTATCCTCAGAAATTCTCCTGTCCAGATCAAAGCTAGATTAATTAAAAGTCGGAATCTCCAGAATCTGAAGTCCCTCAGTATAGACTCCTCTAGCCCTTTTATTTAATGTGTATTCATCAAGTTCCCATCAAATTTACAGACTGGTAATGGCAATTATTCCAGTAACTCCTTCACAACAGTAACTGTATGTTTACACTCCTTGCCTGAAAGGAACACTTACAGTTAGAAAATAACCACAGAT
Organism: Neotragus moschatus; assembly: GCA_006410615.1. Classification (NCBI taxonomy): domain Eukaryota; kingdom Metazoa; phylum Chordata; class Mammalia; order Artiodactyla; family Bovidae; genus Neotragus; species Neotragus moschatus. The sequence goes on along the minus strand of SJYA01000567.1, from coordinate 809,593 downwards.
TCAGTGTCACTTTTAAAATCTTTTGTATTTTATTTGCCACAATAGAATCCACAAACACTTGAAAGAAAATAACACATATTCAATTATAAATAAAACACATATACAATAAATGATTTTATTCAGTCTAATTGCAATGTTAATTTTTGCTTTACCATTTTCCCCAGGAAATGGAAATGATTGATCTATTTGTTAGTCTACATAAAGGCACTTGATTTAAGGTCATTTCACTGAAGGGAAGAGCCTTCCCATTCCACAGTAGTAGCTTACACTGGAACATAATTGCCAGCAGGCAGGGTGAGATTGTAATATCGAGAGCTAATTTATAAATATAAATATATATATACACACATACATACTTATATATACTTTGACGACCTGATGCAAAGAACTGACTCATTGGAAAATGTCCTGATGCTGGGAAAGATTGAAGATAGGAGGAGAAGGGGATGACAGGATAAGATGGCTGGATAAACATGAGTTTGAGCAAGCTCTGCGAGTTGGTGATTGACAGGGAAGCCTGGCATGCTGCAGTCCATGGGGTCGCAAAAAGTTGGACATGACTGAGAGACTAAACTGAACTGATACATACACACACACATACA
>SJYA01000567.1:736071-806464 GCA_006410615.1 Neotragus moschatus | reverse complement strand
ATATGTATACATATATATGTATATACGTACATATATATAAATGTAAAATGCAAAAATAACGATTCCTAGACTATATATATATTTATTGGAGAAGGCAATGGCACCCTACTCCAGTACTCTTGCTTGGAAAATCCCATGGACAGAGGAACCTGATAGGCTACAGTCCATGGGGTCGCGAAGAGTCAGACACGACTGAGCGACTTCACTTTGACTTTTCACTGTCATGCATTGGAGAAGGAAATGGCAACCCACTCCAGTGTTCTTGACTAGAGAATCCCAGGGATGGCGGAGCCTGGTGGGCTGCTGTCAATGGGGTCGCACAAGGTCGGACACGACTGAAGCGACTTAGCAGTAGCAGCATATATATATATATATTCTATATATATATATTTATATATATTCTAAGAATCTTTATTTTTGCATTTTACATTTACATTTAGGTCTTTGAGCCATTTTGAGCTATTTTTTGTGAAAAGTGTAAGGTAAACATCTAGATTTTCTGCCTCTTCATAAGAATGATTTTTAAAATTTTATACTGGAGTATAATTGACTAAAAATGTTGAGTTAGTTTCAGGTGTACAGCAAAGTGATTCAGTTATACACATGATGCTGCTGCTGCTGCTAAGTTGCTTTAGTCGTGTCCAACTCTGTGCGACCCCATAGACGGCAGCCCACCAGGCTTCCCCATCCCTGGGATTCTCCAGGCAAGAACACTGGAGTGGGTTGCCACTGGAGTGGGTTGTCTATTATTTAATTTTTAATAATAAGTATGTTTAATTCCTGAAATTTTAACTAACAGTTTTCAAGAGGGCTCCAGTCCATCAGCATAGCATTCTGCCTGGGATTTTCCCTTAGATCTTGTTCCCTATTCAACCCAGCATCTTTATCATTCTCCTTCCCTTGAGAGTGACAAGCATCATATCTTATGGAAGGAAATCTCATGGAATTGCCCTTTAGTAGAACTATTCCTAAACTCTTATGAACTACTTAGGTCTTTCTCAAAATTGAAGGCAATAAAATTCCAGCCCTGAAGATAAATAGTACCTTTGTGAATATAGTAGAATTGCCCTAGCATGCAAAAGTTTCCATAGTAACGTCCTCTATATCCACTACAAAGTTCATCATCTTATGACCTCAGTGAGTGAAGCATCTTTCAGAGGACACTGTGACCCCCTGCCCCCTAATCAAGAGACCTGGATTTGATGAGGTGAAGAGACTCATGACCACTCTCCAGGGATCATTCATTAATTCCATTGATTCTCTCCAGACTTGCACTGCCCACACGATATGCCATTTTTATGTCTATGTTAGTTTCCACATTATTAAGTTGCCCCTCTGGAGTTCACTTTTCCTCTTCTTGGCACTTGCGAAGCCTCAACTCAAATGACACCATGTTTGAGAAGATTCAGTCTAACAAACCCCTTCCCTGTATTCCCAGCATGCCCTGCATATTCTAGTATTAATACCAGCACCTCTCAAATATTATCGTGCATATGAATCACCCAGGGGTCTTGTTAAAAATGCAGATTCGGGTTCAGAAGGTCTGGGGTGGGGTCCAGATTTTGCATTTCTAAAGAGCTCCCAGGAGATGCCAATGTGGTTCCAGGGATTACAGTGTGAGTAGCAAAGGGCCGTAGGCAGGTTTGTTATGAATGTCGTGCCTGTGAGATGCTGGCTATGACAGGGCAATTACTGTGGAGGAACAAAGCACTTTACACTGTCCCCAAAGCTGGTGAGTCAGAGAGCCCATTCCTATGGAATACTGTGAAAAATGGGCAAAAGGCTGCTGTAGGCTGTGGGTTATATATTTTTTTTACTCTTTTTTGTTACTGATTATTTTATTAAATTAATTTTTTTTAATCTTTAAACACTTTATTTTGCCATTAAATAGTCCATTTCTGAAATATAGGCCTAAATCACAAAATCCATTTGAAATTCTTTTCTAGGATATTAATGGACTATTGGAAAATAACATCAACAAGGGCTTAAAATATGCCCTTGTTATGCTGATTAACTTATGCTGGTTAAATCCTCTTGGACTTTGTTGATTTTACAGATTATTATTTCTCATTTCCATCCAAATAAAAAAGAATATTTGTTTTCCAACAAGCACTTTTGAAATCTTTGAAATATTTGGAGTTTAGTCCTCAAGTCAATGTATGGCAAAATGAGTACAGTATTGTAAAGCAAAACAAACTAAAAAATAAAAATTAAAAAAAAATAAAAAATAAAGAACAGAATATTAAGGATTACCTCAGAAGTAATATTTAATTATAAAATAAATATGAATAAATAAAAATGAGAGAAAGTAATGTAGACACCCCACATAAGTTATTTGTAAAGTCAGAGAAAATCCTGTAGAATTTATCATCTTAAAGTTTAGCATATAAAGATTTTACTAGTTTTATTTCTAAGACCATTCAATTTATTAATCTGTATGCTTTTTAAAAGAAAGAAATGGAAAGTACTATTTTATTAAATTAATTTTTATTGGAGTTTAGTTGCTTTAAAACGTGTGTTAGTTTCTACTATACAGCAGAGTAAATCAGCTATAGGTATGCATATATTCCCTCTTCTCAGGATTTCCTTTCCATTTAGGTCACCAGAAAGCGCAGAGTAGAGTTCCCTGAGCCATATAACAGGTTTATATCAGTCATCTATTTCATACATAGTATCAATAGTGTATATATGTCAATCCCAATCTCCCAATTTCTCCCCACTTTGGCCTCTATACATTTGTTCTCTACGCCTTTGTCTCTTATTTGCAAAACAGAAATAGAGGTGCAGATGTCGTTTTAAATTTTTAGAGGGAGGGTGGTGAGATGAGAGTCGCAGGAAAGAGTCTCTCAGGAGGAAAACCTGAGCGGATTTGAGTGCTGATTATCTGAGAAGCAAAAAAGTTGAAGAAAAGTGTTTGCATATAAGAAGGAGATAATTGCCTCCCATTTAGTTTTCAGGTTTTTTTCCCCACAAAGTTTGTTAGGATGGTAAATAATTAATCCCTTGAGACTTATGGGAGAGAAAGTTCTCAGAATGAAAAAAAAAAAAAAATGTTTTCCCAGTGGGACTTTACAGCAGAATTAAAAGTACCTGTCCACTTTTTTTTGGAGAGGCCCACAGATGGGAACGGGTCCTATGGTAGTCATTAAAAAAAAAAAAAAAGGTTGAATTGGAGTCCAAGCTTCCTGATCATAACAGGAGACTCAGGCCCCCAGACCACATACCTGGGACACTTGTTCCTCCCACCTCCTCCTTTCTACACAACATCGTGGTTGAGGGGTGGCCCCCCACTGTGACTGTCTCCACTGCACATGCCGACCAGGGCCTCTCTAGAACCCTGTGAACAGAACTAGCTCCAGAAGCCAGGGGAAGCCTGCATCTACTCTTGTCCTGTTTTGAGAATTCCAGGGCGGTCCAGATTACGTCTGGTATAAGAGATCAGATGCCAAAGCCATTTCTACTGGCACTATCTTTCCATGATACCCTAAACCACTTCCAGCTTTCCAAGGATAGCTTCCTTCATCTGCCCTCCAGCCCACTCACTACCCACAACACCCATCTGTGCCATTTCCTCCTCATCTGCCTTCTACCACCTCTGTCTTCCCTGCAGGGCGGCTGGCAGTCTCCCAGCCGGGTGACTTCCAGGAACCCCTGCCTCAGAGGGCTCTCCCTCTGGGTTCTGTGGTTCTGTGGGATCTGCAGTTCTGTGGGAGAGGAGGAGAGCTAGCCCTTGAGAAGGGGGAGGTAGCAAGTATAAGGACAGCAACCCACCTTTCATCCCCTTTTTCCTGCGTGCAGCTGCTGCTAAGTTGCTTCAGTCGTGTCCGACTCTGTGCGACCCCATAGACGGCAGCCTACCAGGCTCCCCCATCCCTGAGATTCTCCAGGCAAGAACACTGGAGTGGGTTGCCATTTCCTTCTCCAATGCATGAAAGTGAAAAGCGAAAGTGAAGTCACTCAATCAGCAGAGGAAGGATTAAAAAAATCTTAAAACGTAAAGGGCATGCCCTTCTTTCTAGGCATGGAGCTGTCATGACCTTGCTGTGTAAGAGGGATGGGAAAGTGGCCCCGAGAGTCATTTCTGTTTAAAAGCCAAGAGGGGGTCAGGAGGGAGTGGGCAGCCCAGGTGTGAGTGATGCTTCTGCTGCAGGAGCTGTCCCAGATGAGGGTCCAAGGAGCTGTCCCGGATGAGGGTCCCAGGAGCTGTCCCGGATGGGGGTCCCAGAAGCTGTCCCGGATGGGGGTCCCAGGAGCTGTCCCGGATGGGGGTCCCAGGAGCTGTCCCGGATGGGGGTCCCAGGAGCTGTCCCGGATGAGGGTCCCAGGAGCTGTCCTGGATGAGGGTCCCGGCAAAAGGCACATAGTTTTTCCTGTTCTGAGGATGCCAAAACATCCTGCTCTTTTCTGAGAACCTCGCACTTTCAGGACCCCAGCCTAGATTCTGAAACCAGTTCCTCAGAAAGGAACACACCCTAAAAAAAGACTGCACACAAAGAAAACATAAGGGAATGAGAACAAAACCATAGAGCAGGACCTCGGAGAGAGAGTTTAATAGCACATCTCATAATAACAGCTATATTTACTAAGTTCTCCCTACATTCTAAGGCCCTGTGTGAAGACCTTGATTTGGATTATCTCTTTGAATTGAGATTGCTGTGGCTCAGTCGGTGAAGAATCGCCCTTCAGTGCTGGAGACTTGGGTTCAGTCCCTGGGTAGGGAAGATCTCCTGGAGAAGGGAAAGGCTACACACTCCAGTATTTTGGCCTATCATTCTGAAGCTTCCCAGGTGGATCAGACGGTAAAGAGTCGGCCTGCAATGCCGGAGACCCAGGTTCGATTCCTGGCTGGTGAAGATGCCCTGGAGAAGGAAATAGCTCCACTCCAGTATTCTTGTCTGGAGAATTCCATGGACAGAAGAACCTGGCTATATAGTCCATGGGGTCAAAAAGAGTCGGACACGACTGAGCGACTTCAAACAAAAAGTTTTACAATTTGAATTCATCATCACACTGTTTTCACCACCAGCTGCCTTGAAATCATCCTTTCCTTAACTAGCGCAGGCTCACAGATGCCTGCCTTTGAGACTTTCGGTGCAGGTGAACTCATCCGCTCCCTGTGGAGAGTGAACAGTGACTTCAGCGGGGTGGAGCGGGCAGGAGAGACTAGGAAGGAGACTGAGAAGCCCCAGCCTGGGCACCTGGGTGCCACCCTCAGTGGGCGGCCCCCATTCCTTGCTCTCATCTGAGGGCAGCTGGGTGTCCGAGGAGGATCCTTTCGGAAGTATCCTCTGTGACCTTTCGGACCTTCTCATTCCGGAAGGTGAAAATGAAGGGGTTGAGGAACGGGGTCACCAGGGCAGTCATCAGGGCCACCACCTTGTTGAGCTGTGCGGAGGGGCCCTTGTCTGGTCTCTGAGGAGCAAGGAAGAAGTCCATGAGCTCGGTGTGCTGGGTGTTGGAGCAGGACCGCTGGAGCAGTGGGGCAGAGTCGCAGAAGTGGTGGTCAGTGACGCTGGGGACGCAGAACCAGAGCTGGGTTAAGGGTCAGGGAGATGATGGAGAGGAACCCCACCACCCAACAGACCACCACCAGCTTCACACAGACTGGCCTGTTCATGATGGTCGGGTAGTATAAAGGGATGCAGATGGCCACGGAGCATCCGAGGCCATGACTGTGAGGAGCAGGAAGTCAGTGGAGCCCAGAGAGAGGAGATCGGAGCATTCAGGGCGATAAGGCCAGAGACTGGAGCCCAGGGAGAAGGAAAAGAAAGACTGGGTCAGGCATTCAGCCAAGGCCATGGTCCTGCGAGCAGGCAGCCAGCATCCTAGGGGCCACAGTGGAGGTGACCAGCTGCACCTCCATGAGGGAGAAATTGCACAGGAAGAAGTACACGGGTGAGCGGGGCTCGGGGTCCAGGCACGTGAGGGTGACAATGGCCAGGTTCCCCAGAACCGTCAGGCATATATCAATAGGATGAAGGCAAACAGGAAGCACTGGAACTCGTGAAGATGAGAAAACCCTAGGAGAACAACTCCCTGATGACGCTGAGGTTACTCATGGCACTCGGTGCCCCTTCTCCGGACTGCTTGTGAGATGCTAGGAAGTCTTACTGAGAAATGGCCACCAGCCTCTCTCTTGACCTTGCTCCCCGATGGCTGGCCTGGCTTCCCAAACAGACTGGCCTATAAGCATAGTCAAGTTCAACGTCCAGGAGACACATTCCGAAGGGCAGAAGGTCCCAAAGGGCACTGATTGGCTCTGCTGGACAGAGTTAGGAATTGGCCACCTCCACAGCACCAGCCAGTATTCTTGCCTGGAAAATGCCATGGACAGAGGAGCCTGGCTGGCTGCAGTCCAAGGGGTTACAAAAAGTCAGACTCGACTTAGGACAGCACGCACACACACCACCATTACTCCTGAACACTTACTCTTTGTCTCCTACTCATTCATTATTTCACTCAACACGTTTGTTAAGCTCCATCTCTGTGCAAGATATTTGGCTGGGTCTGGTAAACCCTTCCTCACTGCCAAATATGATAGTCATTTAATATAATAACACCTGCTATTAGCAGAGTTCTCCACCAGTAAAGAATCTGCCTGCAACAAAGGAGACCTGGGTTTGATCTCTGAGTCATGAAGATTCTTGGATAGGGGAATGGCTACCCACTGCAATATTCTTGCCTGCAGAATTCCAAGGATAGAGGAGCCAGGCGGACTACAGTCCATGGGGTTACAAAGAGTCAGACACAGCTGAGCAATTAACACTTCCATGTCGCAGGACCTGGTACCTTCCACATGACTTCTTTTCACCCTTTGTGCCTGGTCCTCATCCTTCTTGCCGGCTCTGTGGCATTTCCGGCTGTGAATCACACAGTTTTGAAACAGCTTCCACCCATGACTGCAGAGCCACTCTTCTCTCAATTCTCTGACAATTCTGACTTTTGTTCAGCTGGCTCCTTTTCTAGCTCCTGTTCTTCTTCTATTTTCTAAATATGAATGTCCCCACATCTCTCTTCCAATCCTTCTTTTGTCTCTAGTCTCTCCTTCAGAAAACTCATCTTCACCCTTAACCAGAGAAATCTTGAAAATGTAAATGAATCTTGAATCTGCCTTTTTGTTCTCAGCCATCTCACACCACCACATACTCAAAATGGGTAAAAGAGTACACACACAATTGTCCCCTAGAGCTAATATCATGTCCGTTCCCCCCAAAACCCCAGTCACCCTGACTTGAAACCTGGAAGGTATTTCTGAGTTTTCCTTCTTCTTTCTAAACCACTTGAATTGCCTTCCTCTTAAATACGGATTTTTTTCTCATCCTGTCCCCTTTCTTTTTTCATAGCCACCATCCAGGTTAAAGGATTTGTTTCATCTTAATCATCACAGCAGCATTTTAAATGGCTTTCTTATTTGTACATATTTGTATATCCAACCTAGCCATATACTGCTGTTATATTTCTGTTTCTATAGTATTATGTCCAAAGGCTGTTTTTCAAGTAATCTGAAGCAATGTGGTTTCATTTATACATTACCCTCAAAATTAATCAATCAAAATAGCTAAGTCACCTACCTTTATACAGAAAAAGACTGCAAGGACTCATTTTAAAATATTAACAATGGAGACTTCCCTGGTGGTCCAGTGGTTAAGGATCCACCTTGCAATGCAGGGGATGCAGGTTCCATCGTTTATCTGGGAACCAAGATCCCACATGCCATGGGGCAACTAAGCCTGCACGTCCACCTAGAGAACCTTGGCACGCTGCAACTAGAGAAAGCCCGCCCACTGCAACAGGGAGCCCGGTGCAGCCAAAAAAAATTTTTAATTAAAAAAATAAGTAAATAAAATACTAAATTAAATAAGCAATAATTAAAATTAATTAAATTTACTAATTAAATAAAATATTAAATACGTAAAATAAAATATCAACCACAGCTATCTCTAGGTGTGGATTATGAGCATTTAAATGTTTTCATATATGTATGTGTATATATATTAATATATTTTGTTTGTTTTTCAAGTTCTTTTTATTTGAACACATATTATTTTAGCAATCAGAAAAAAAAATATTTTAAGCAACACCTATCCCTTCCCTTGTCTGCTAAATTGAGCACAAACTCCCCTGGCAGTCCCAGCCTTCTACCATCCTGCCCATCTTCCCCTCAAGCCTTACCCTCACCACCTTCTCACTACACACTCTGTGCTTCCAGCAAGCTGGACCGCTTACTATTCTCCAGTCAACTCCACCCTGCTGTCGCTCCTTTTCCTTACTGCTCCCTCTGCTCAGAATAGCCCATCCTTCATCTTCACCTGGCACATTCCGATCTACATTTCAAATGCCCCACCTTTATGAAGCTTCACCCTCTCTCTGGTGTTGAACCTGTCCTGCCTGGAATCCCAACCAAGGAAGTCAGCATGCTCTCCCTTGCATATCACAATTTTTCTTGTGCCACCCTCACCACAAACACTAAATTCCTGGTTTCTCAGTGGCAGGTCTCTCTTTTCCTCTCTGCAGCTTTCACAGCACCTAGCAACACATCTTACAAAATATAAGGACTTCATAAATTTTGATCAAACAATTGAATGTGGTCATCTATTGAGTTTTCATTCTTAATCCTGAGCAAAAGATTTTGAAAATGGAAATTCATGTTTTCTTATATGATTATTTGCATACGTGCATTTTAGACTTTCACAGAAGGTAATGGGGCAGTCATGGCCTGTCAATTTCTCATCGGACTGATAAAGTGGGGCCTTTCCTGGCTGTCCAGTGGTTAAGACTGCCCCTTCCAATGCAGGAGTGTGGGTTTGATCCCTGGTTGGGGGGCTAAGATCCCACATACAAGGCTAAAACTCCAAAACATAAAATGGAAGCATTATTGTAATAAATTCAATAAAGACTTTTAAAATGGCCCACATCAAAAAAAATCCTGAAAAATAAGGAGAGAAAGATAAGATGAGAACAGGTGTGTTTCAGAATCCAATCCCAGAACAGTCTGGCACACCCTGGAATCAAGTACACTACTATTTCTGCAGAAAAATACACAAAATATTCACACTGAACAGAATAAAGAAAGGCAATAAAGAGCCTCCCAGTTAAGTTCAGATTAGGTTTCCCTATCTAGTTAGTAAGGAAGTAGGTCTCTCAGTTGTCCGACTCTTTGCAACCCCATGGACTGTAGCCCACCAAGCTCTTCTGTCCGTGGGATTCTCCAGGCCAGAATACTGGAGTGGGTAGCCTTTCTCTTCTCCAGGGGATCTTCCCAACCCAGGGACTGAACCCAGGTTCCCCACATTGCAGGCAGATTCTTTACAATCCGAGCCACCAGTGAAACCCAAGAATCTAGTTGGACAAAAAGTTTAAAAAGAACTTCTGGTTGCCAAGGAACTTTTGACTACAGCATCGTGGACCAGGGCTGTGAATGGGTGGACCTCATTCACCGAGTGTCCACCATATACTAGCTCCTACAGTGTAAAGTGGCTGCAAAAGTTTCTGTCTCCATATCACAGGTGATTAAAAATCTCAAAATGTGTAAGGTTCTCCATCCCAAGTCATATAGTCAATAAAAGTACAGCTGGGGTTTGAAACCAGAGTCTTCTCACTCCAGTACCCACTTGTTTATAGCAACAACGTCAAGTACGTGACATCTTCTGAATTTGAAAACATACCGATCTCTGAACACAGGATTCAAAATTTATTGCTTAGGTCTGCAAACATTTATTCTTTAATAAATGGTAAAAAAAAAAAAAAAAAGAAGAATGTACTGAGGAGTAAATTCCAATGATTGGCTGTTGACCATCCGTGATGAGTAGGAGATAGTGATGGGTAGGAGACAGGAGAGTGTCCCTTTTCTCAAAGAAGGAATCTCACTTTGGTCCCACATGTTACTGTGGAACCAGAGAGAGGTCCAGCCTAGGGTGTTACATGACTTGTGAAGAATTCATGATGGCTGGTCTCCTAGGAGGCCACAGCTCCTTCACGTACCACTTCCCCGATTGTGATCTCGCCTACTGGGCCCCATACTGACGTGTGTCACATTCAGCAGGTGTTATAAATGCATGAGTGAGAAAGGAATTTAGCCCATGGGTCTATTTTATGTTTTATTCACTATCACTGCCACCCAGAGAGCAAGGTCTTTCATACCCAATAGCTTTCCATGACATCACATCCTGAGACAGTACATTCTAAAATATTTGAAGTCTTGAAATGAGAGGTGAGAGAGTTAATTCAGGGATGACCCTGGAGTCAGGAATACTCCACTTGGCGTAGCAGGCTTCAGTCCCCCTCACACTAGCCAGCAAACTTCTCAAACTAGTTTTCTATTACACTCTCACCTCAATCCCTCTCGTCTTCCTCCTGCCGAGACTTTTCACCCTTAGACTTCCGTCTCCCTGTTTACGGTCCTGCCTCCCCTCTCAGCGTCGATGACTGCTGTTTCCTCTTTGTCTGCAATGCATGCCTGGCCCTTCATGTGCATTCAACACTCTGAGCCATGGCTCCCCAGAGGCCAACTCAGGACATTGGAGCCCACAGCTCAGGACAAGCCTCCTGGGTTATGTCACAGGACCCACTGCACTTGTTGAGTAAATTTTACAAGTTTGTATTTACAAGACTGCCAGATTAACACGGGTGAAGTTTCAGATGGAGGCAGAGTCAACTCTTCCCTGCATCAGGGTCTCCTACAGACTATAACTTCCTCTGTGGCAGCCTTTGCTACAGAACAGACCCTCTCTCAGGCCCACAGACCCAGGCAAACCCAGCTTCAGTCAGGAGATGGCACAGTGCCCCATCAAAGAAGGTGTCGCCTTACCATTACTGGCCAAGACCTTGGTTGCCCATTCAGTGCACCCTTTGGACCATCCCCACATCGTCTGTACTTGAGAGTCTGGGGTCCCCATTGTGTCCTCAGTTTCCCTTACTTATTCCTGCTGAAGCTCCTCACTGGTAAGAGATTCTGTTCATCTCTATCCAAATCCTTCATCCCGTAGGTTTTAACAGAGTTCTATTAAATGTCAAAGAGCAGATATAATAACCTGTTGTTTTCATGGACTAACCTCCTAGAAACTTGGGACCAATCTGAAAGCCCCCTTCTGGCTATTAATCTGTCTTTCTCGCCACATTAACCTTCTCAATGCTCCTGGCTGAATTCTTCTTATGTGTTTTGACTTCTGAAACCACTTCCTACCCCTACATATGTCATGAACAAAATAACCCCAGACTTCAGAGGCAAATTGGAGAAATAGACAATAATGACTCTTTCAAATGACTCTTTCAAAAACATAATTGGGAATGCAGAGGAGGGTGACAGCGTCACCAACGTGGGTTTCTGTAGCAATGATTCTGATCATCGGTGTCTTGGGACGTGTCAAGTTTCTCAGGTGAATGAAAAAGTGGGGATGAGCCATGGGACAGAGGGGTGGACAGAGTAACCACCTGAATATCTCCTTAGGATTCATGGGCCTTTGCAAGGGGCAGGTGACAGAGGGAAGACGGAGGCAAATGGCCCAGCAGCAAGCAAACCAGCCAGCAGCAAGAACTGGAGTCAAAATGACATAAGAGGAAGGTGTGCCCTACAGCGAAAGGTCTACAGAAGCTCAAAGAAGGACTTCCCTGATGGCCCAGTGGCTGGGACTCTGTGTGCCCAGTGCAGGGGGCTCAGGTTCAGTCCCTGGTCAGAAGCTAGATCCTGTTTGTTGCAAATGGTGCAGCCAAATAAGTAAACAAAAATAATTTTTTTTTTAAAGAAAAGCTCAAAGACAGGGCAGAGACACATCAGGAAGAAATCTTGGCTGAGCTTTCCCTGTACCCAGGGCCCTCAGGGCGGAGCAGAAGGAGTGGGTGGCACAGAAGACTTTGTTTCTCCCCAAAAAGGAAGGGCAAGATGAGACCAGTGCAGGGAGGGGAATCTTGTCAGCTGGACCTTCACAGCTGAACCCCAAATCAGGAATAGCAAGAGGACACAGGCAACTTAAATCACCCATCCTTCACTCATTCATTCAGGAAATATGATTGAATGACTGATTGGACTTGATCCTATCAGGGTTCCAGACATACGTCATGAACAAAATAACCCAGACTTCAGAGGCAAATTGGGGAAACAGACAGTAAATAAGGTTGAGATGACCAACGTTGAAGACAAGTGCTGTGAAGGCTCTGAGAGGGGCAGGACAGAGACAGGAGGGAAGGCGGGGGCCTTACCCAGGCCAGGTCCCATCCTGCCACCCAGGTCCAGGTGCAGGACTTGACCGTGGTGGCTGCACCCAGTGGGCAACAGCGCAAGTCCAGTGAGCTGAAAGGAGCCACGAGGTCCTGCCACACTTCCTGCAGGCAGAGGTCCCAACCCCAGCACCACTGGAGATATACACAGTAACAGAAATGACACAACACCAAGATGGAGACACTCCACCTTGCCGGGCCCCTCTTTCTGTATCCCTGCAGACACTCCTGGTGGAAGACCTGAAACCAGAATGCACTGGGAAGGTGGCTGCCTCCAGCTCTCCTTGGTGCTGACTCTGGGCTCCAGCACATTCAAACATGGCACAACAGGGGTTCTGAAGGAGCAGCTATCACCCCTGGGGAGTGAGCGCATCCTAGTGTCATCCTCAGTTGGGGAGATGTGAGCTCCAGGGAGCAGGCAGGGACCACTCAGGAACTTGTCGCCACTCTCTCTCTCCCCCTCTGCCATCCCCTGTGGACATGGGGCTCAGAGCAGCCTGACAGCTCTGGGATGTGCACTCTGGGGTGAGGAAGTGAGAAAGAGGGACAAAGAATAGGGCCCCAATTGCTTTAGACACAGACAATATAGGAGAAAAGACAATGAGCTAAGAAACTGCATCATCATCTCTGGTCAACTAAGAAGGAAAAACTGGACCCAACTCTCTTCTTATAAACTGGGAATGAGAGAGGTAGTAAGACGAGAGAAAACACCTCTTTTAGAAAAAGGAATCACCAGGACTTGAGTGATCAAGCTTTGGGTGAGATTCACTCTCTTGCCCAAGGATGATCGTTAGAGCATATTCTCCCAGGGCCTCAATTTTCCCATTTAAGAAAGGGAGATGAGTCCTAAATGCACTTTTCTAAGTTAGTACTGAGGGGAGAGAAATCCATAGATGAAGGAATCAAGACATTAAGTGAAACCAAAAGAAAAAATCAAGAATCTGTCTATAACTGTGAAATAGTAATTATATAAGCACACACAGGTACTGTTTATAGTATATCATGTAGGTTATGGAGAAAGGAAAAAGTATGGCAAAGAAACACTTTAATGGAGGTAGAATTCCATTCTTGTGAATACCAAAACCAATGGACTGTAGCCTGCCAGGTTCCTCTGTGGGGTTTCCAGGCATGACTACTGCAGTGGGTATCCATTCCCTTCTCCAGGGGATCTTCCCAACTCAGGGATCAAACCCAGATCTCCTGCATTGCAGGCAGATTGTTTTTATCATCTGATCCACCAGGGATGCCCCTAGAACTCCATTCCTCTGAATACCAAAAACAAAGGCATTTTGCATTTCTTTACCAGCAAGATTAGTCTCCCTGACTTCACCAATCCGAGGACATACATCCCCTCCAGTGCCTAAGGACTGAGGGAATTACATACATTTCCCTTGTCCTGATCTCTCACAGCAATAACACCTTTACTATGTGCTTCCCACAGGCCCTGTCTCATCTGATTCACTCAACAGCCCCATGAAGGAGCTGTTAGTGTGTCTTCATTTCCCTGCTGATAGTACAAAGGAAACCTTACTATAGGATACACTTAGCAGATAGGACTTGGATTTGAGCTCCTAAAGAGGAGAGAACAAGTAATCTTTGATTTGTGTACTTCATACTTTTATAGACATGACCTTGCACATACTCTACACGGACACGCCTAACTCACCTTTCACAAAGCCAAGTTCATATATCTATGGATCTATGAACATTTCAAGTATCTCATGTAGCATCCTATTAGACATGGTTCAATTTTGTCTGTGCAATTGCTTAAGTATTTTAATGGGAAAATAATAAAAATCAAACACGGAAAACTGAAAAATGATGATGCCTATGATAAAACAAGTATCAATCTATAAATGTAATCAAATAAAGCAATATTGGGAATCGTTAGGCATAGTAAAAGTGGGGCCTTTTTCACTACAATCCAAAGCTGTTTGATTCTATGTTCAAACATAAGAGAAAAGAACAAAATTAATAACATTTCTGAAATCCTAGAAGGCAAAATCTAACCAGGTATATTAGCTGATACATTAGCTAGAAATAGTTTGAGAGCAAAGAGTGTCTTTTTTTGGTGGAATTCATCAATAGCAGTAGAAAAGGAAGAAGACATCACACTAAAGATGTGACAAGATGAACTCAGGAAAGGCCAGAACCACAGTTAATTGGATTCAGTGACTAAGCTAAGCTTATTCTGTTCCCAGATCTCCTCATATGTAGCTGAAGTCCTGTCATCCAAGCGGTGTGTTAACTTCTATTACTTGGGTGAAGTGCTATGCAGATGGAGCCCAACAGGAAGGAGCAGGTGCCCAGAATTGCACATTGTGAAAAGAACACCCCACCTACTCCTTGACTTCCCAAGTGTTAGAAACCAAAAGCATAGCTAAGGAGAAGTAAGAGGAATATACTTCCATGAGATCATGCAACAAAGAGGCGGGGGGTGGGACAGGGAGGCATCTGATAACATTTTATGAAGGGAAAGTGTAGGCACATTGGCTGTTAAGGCCATGATGGAAAGATGACATAAGGTGCAGAGTGAAGGCAAGATCATGAGTGGTGCCTTGGGGAGCCTTCTCTGTGCTTGCTACCCTCCAGCCAAAGATTGTAGACCACCCTCAGTCCCAGCCTCAGAAATAGAGGTACCACTGAGAAGTCATTTAGGGATGTCCTACTCTATTTCATCAAAAACAGAGTAGGTTTTCAACCCTGGTGCTTAACTTGCTCTGGACTTATTTTCTTTCTCCAATTTTCTTCAACCAAGAAATAGAGATACCACTGAGAAGTCGTTTAGGGATTTCCTACTCTATTTCATCACAAAAACAGAGTAGGTTTTCAATCCTGGTACTTAACTTGCTCTGGACTTACTTTCTTTCTCCAATTTTCTTCAATCACATCCCTAGTGATATACTTCTCTTATTCCAAGATTCCTTGAACTTTCCTGGCAGAACCAAAGAGGAACTTTTCTGTTTTCCATTATTAGGTTTTTACATATATCCAGAAGGTACAGTTTGGTTACATCTGATATCACATTCTATGTACATCCAATGAGACAGCTTTAAGTTGTAGGTAATAATGAAATAGTTGACTCATCAAAAGGAACCATATTTTGGAGTCCATTGTTGATAATTAAAATTCCCAGCAAGGCTTCCTATTCTTGCCTTTCTTCTTTATTCTCCATCCGTTATTCAAAACTCTTCTATTTTACATTTGGTTTCTCTTCTCTTGGTCTCCTATATCACCCTTTTTGCTCTTCAACCCCCTATAACCTGATCTAGAATAGATCTTCCCACTGAAAGATTTGGTTTAGAGAGTATGTTCCCCATAGATCTGTGAGGGAAACATTCCAAGCTTACTGAACATCTATTTGCATAATTTACATAAGAATTTTGGGGTAAAAAAAAGAGTACTTGTATCGCAAAGACTGATTCTAGGATACAGTTCCTTGAAGCTGTGTCTAAGCTCTGGAAGAAAGAATCCAAAGGAAGAATTTAAAGGAAATACGACAGTCTGCATCTGTGAAATGCTTATCATTGCCTTTTTCTTGAATTCTCATTCTTTTGCCCAATCTATGGGATTGATGCTAGAGTTGCAAATACCTCGTTAAGTTCATGAGCACTTAAATGTGTGGATGGGCAAAATTATCATACCTTTAATGTTCAGATGATAATGTGTAATAAAAATAGAGGGGGCTTTGAACCCTTAAATCATTCATAAGGAGTTCATAACATATTTTATATGTATCTAAACGCTATGAGTGATCCTTCTGAGCCTAAAGAAATGGTTGTAGAGAAAGACTGAGGTAAAGTGGAGTATTTGGGGGAGAGGGGATTGTTTAAAGAAACTGGATCTAGAAAGTAGTCACAAAAAACACAAGAAGAGCTGAATAAAGTGGAGGTGCTGTGATAATCATTCTGGAAAAAAAAATACCGAAGATAGGACAAGAGAAAAAAAAAAAAAAAAACAGAAATACTACCTGTGAGGTCCTGATTTATGCTAAGGTAAGACACCTGGCAAATTGAACACAAGTAACCATTCTGAGCGCCCAGATTCTGAAGAGATGCTGCTCAAAAGTCCAAGGAAATGTCTGAGTGCAGAGCTCACAAATGGATTTGCAGCTGCAGCAAGAAAAACATATTTTTCTCATAGATTTGGGAAGAGGAGGAGAAGGCTAGAAAAAGAGTGAAGGCCAAACAGAGAGAAATAACGTTAACAGGTAAACAAGCTTTTCCTGAACGTGAGGGTGAGTGATGTCCTAACTGAAAATAAATAAATAATGACTCCAAGCCACGCTAAAGGGGAAATGAAAGCAGGGAGCCCACCAGTGACCTCTTTGAGCTTATACTTAGTAAAGATGAGGTATCTATAATTTATCTCAGCTGTATGTAGACTCTGTCTACATTTTCCTTAAGCTGTATTGCCTGTGAGAAGATTCTGAGCTTTGTGCACTTGCTGGGATTTAGTGGATAGTTGGATAAACTGTAAACGAGAAGAGTTACAGTACATTGTTTTAGAAAAAGAACACCATCTGCTGACGTCTTTCCCCTTCCTAAAGTACAGGCAATAGACAAATGTGCCAAAGCTGATGGGATGAAAACCTGCCTGGAAGAAAATCTTGAATTTGGGGCTGCTCAGGGAGAGTGTGGTCAGTTTCTAGCCTTCTTGGAGGGAAATATATAGTAGGTAGGTAAATGTGAAACCAAGGGTAGTTATCAGATCCATTAAACTGTAACCTGCTTAGTAAATAATGGGCTGCGAACTGCCTTTACTGATCAATCTCACTTTACCTGTTGCTACAAAAACCTTGCATGTCCTTCAAGCATCAGATAGCCTAAACAATAAGCTGTCTGTCCAAGTTGTTTTCCTGGAACTTGCAGTCAGCTGTCCAGTTCAAGCTTGGCTGGCTGAAGCTGGTTGGAACCACTGACCCTCCAACTGGGCATGCTTGGGAGCCCGTTTTGGTGACCTTTTGACTTAAGAGGGTCAGCAACTCCACCCTCATAACATGTTAATACCATCATTTTCTGAACATGTATCCCACAAAGAAGCTTGTAGTTTATTTGCACCTGCACAGAATGACAGTTACGAAATAGAGTCCTATGACTAGTTTACAATTAAGATTAAGGCTTAGATTTCTGTTTTTGTTCCTCTGATTCCTCTTTTATTCCTTTTTGTCCTAGGCCCTGTCTGGTCACATGTTTGCCAAATCAATAAGGAGTAATGAAGGTCGAGTGTCTTGAGCCACTGATTTCTGATAAGCATCACTGTTTATGCAATGTTCTGTGTTAGCTTTCAGGGCAAAGTGACTTTCACAGATTAGGTAGGGTCAAACATCAGGTCAGAGGCCACCAGACCAAAAGCACATAACAAGTTAAAGAAACAGCATAAGATGATGACTAATCACCAGCTTCTTTGTTCTTCCCCTTAAAAAGCTCTTGACCCAAAGATCAAAATGGAATGAATCTGAGACTGCCACTCCCTCTCTTGGTGCCCTGCGACAAAATCCTTACTTTGTATGGAGAACAATATAGAGGCTCCTTAAAAGAACTAAAAATAAACCTACCATATGACCCAGCAATCCCACTCCTGGGCATATACCCAGAGAAAATCATAATTCAAAAAGACAAATGCACTCCAATGTTCCCAGCAGCACTAATTAGAATAGCCAGCACATGGAAGAAACCTAAATGTCCATCAACAGAGGCATGAATAAAGAAGATGTACTACATTTATATAATGGACTATTACTCAGCCATAAAAAGGAACAAAATTGGGTCCTCTGTAGGGACGTGAATGGACCTAGAGACTGTTGTACAGGGTGAAGTAAGTCAGAAAGAGAAAAATAAATATTGTACATTAATCCATATTTATGGAATCTAGAAAAATGGTATAGATTATCTTATTTGCGAAGGGGAAGTAGAGACAGAGACATAGAGAACAGATATATGGATACCAAGGGAGAAAAGCAGGGGGAGGAATTGGGAGATTGAGATTAACATATACACACTATTGATACGATGTATAAAATAGTTAACGAATGAGAACCAGCATCCTGTATAGAACAGGAAACTACTCAGTGCTCTGTGGTGACCTAAATGGGAAGGAGGTCCCAAAGAGAGGGGACACATGTCTACGTACAGATGATTCACTTTGCTGTATAGTAGAAACTAACACAACATCGTAAAGCAACTATACGCCAATAAAAATTAACTTTAAAATATCCATCCTTACTTCCCTTCAAACTCCTGTTATCGAGAGTCTGGCTCTCTGCGCCATGGATTCACAAGCTCTCTGCTTGGTTTCTGTCATCTCACTTATTTCTTATTTCCACTCACCTTTCCCCACACTCTCCATCCTCAGCTCTAAATCATAACTATCATGTGCGCCTCACCTTCAGGGAAGTGGAGTTCAGATTTGTCTTCCCATCTCCTCTCTTGGTTGCCTTGTGAATAAACTCTTTCTCTCTGAAAATCTGAGTCTCAGCATTTGACTTGCTGCACTTCAGACAAATGCAACTTGCTCAGTTGTAAGTATTATGGCTGAGCATTACCTTAGGAAATGGCTGGGGGGAGTGGGCGGTGGCCAGTGGTTGAGGAACAGTGGAGATGGGCCCATAAACGGGTACAGTTTCTATGCTCTGTCTCTCATGAGACTAATGACTCTCCCTTCGTGTAGACTTAGAACCTAAAGAAACAAGTAGAGGCAATGATCCCCTTAGATGGAACACATCTTTGCATATTCACTCCTTCTGAGTAACAATCCTCCCCCAGTGACCACCCTTCCATCTAGACATCTGTGCACATAAGCACATTTAATTCCACCTTCTCCCTGGAGCCCTGGATCTTTACCCACATGGGCCGGTTTGAGCCCAACCCTGAGACATGAGATGTTCTTTCCTCCACAGTCCATGAGGCAACCTTGAGCTCACAGGAGCAGCATCACCGCCTCAAAACTGATTTGGGGTTCTTATTAACCCTCAAATCAAATTCACAAGACTCACTCTGGTGGACGCTTTATGATAACTGCCTCCTTACCATCTCTGATCCAGCAACATCCCTCATTCATGTTCCTGTTCCTTGTCACCAGCAGAATCTCCATTCCTGTTCAAGCCAATCAGCTTATCTTCTTTATTATGATAGGTTCTTTCCTTCCTTGGAATGACCATTTAATGGCATCCTCCTTCTTGAAATTCTTTATCACAACATCTTCCCTCACCTCACATTCTACTATGCACAAAAAAATTTTCCAGTCTTGCCAGGGTCCAGCCCCGGTGGATCCAGGGTAATTCAAAGGGGAGACGGAATCGGCGTCCTAGGAAAAAACTTATTTAATAGCTCGGATAATAAAGTGTCTGCCTGCAATGCAGGAGACCCAGGTTCAACCCCTGGGTTGGGAAGATCCCCTGGAGAAGGAAATGGCAACCCACTCCAGTACTTGTGCCTGGAAAATTCCATGGATGGAGAAGCCTAGTGGGGTCCACAGTCTACAGTCCATGGGGTCGCAAAGAGTCGGACATGACTGAGTGACTTCACTTTTCACATAGAGAGAGATTAGAAACAAATAATGTAGTAGGAAAATTAGTGGAGAAAAAGAGNGGCAACCCACTCCAGTACTTGTGCCTGGAAAATTCCATGGATGGAGAAGCCTAGTGGGGTCCACAGTCTACAGTCCATGGGGTCGCAAAGAGTCGGACATGACTGAGTGACTTCACTTTTCACATAGAGAGAGATTAGAAACAAATAATGTAGTAGGAAAATTAGTGGAGAAAAAGAGGCTGAATAACTTGGTTTATGTGGGATACCAATAAAACTCCAAGACAAGGAGTTTGCACCATCTACGTTGGGCCACAGGCATCTTTCTGTTCTCCCGAAGGAGAGGAGGCACTGAGAACTCCCTGGTCCGATCTTAGAAGCCCAGGAAAAATTAGCAGGCTTGGTGAGTACCCACGCCCCAGATGGGAATTCAGCCAGAAAAACGGAGAACNGTGCCTAAGAATATGGAGGCCTGGCGGCAATCATTGACTCAACAATGAGAAAAGCCCTATGCTAATTAAGATTTTCAAAATACTCCAAACTCTCTGTGCTGTTTATGGTTGAGAGGTAGTAAACAATCATGTGTGTAGTGGCAGGAATATGGATAATCCTGTCACACAAGCTAGTCTGCCAGCAGAGAGGTTTGACCTGAGACACACTTGTCACACCCAGGAATTTTTATTGACTGGAGCTGCAAGTTTACTCCTTCTCTGAGAGAGGTAATGGGGGTCAGCCCCCCAAAAAGTCAGAGGTATAGGTGAGAGCATAAAACAGTAATGTAGGCAGACTCTGATTTGGGGGGTAGATGCTCAGGAAGAGANGAGGTTTGACCTGAGACACACTTGTCACACCCAGGAATTTTTATTGACTGGAGCTGCAAGTTTACTCCTTCTCTGAGAGAGGTAATGGGGGTCAGCCCCCCAAAAAGTCAGAGGTATAGGTGAGAGCATAAAACAGTAATGTAGGCAGACTCTGATTTGGGGGGTAGATGCTCAGGAAGAGAGGGTTTCCTGAGGCTTGATCCCGCCTTTGTGTATGCCGAAGCCTCCTTCCTCATGACCTTTGCCATGGGCGGAGTTCCTCACGCTGGCTCCCGGCACAGTCTCTTTCCATCATCATAAAAATCCTAACGGCTGATGTCA
Organism: Neotragus moschatus; assembly: GCA_006410615.1. NCBI lineage: Eukaryota > Metazoa > Chordata > Mammalia > Artiodactyla > Bovidae > Neotragus > Neotragus moschatus. The sequence goes on along the minus strand of SJYA01000567.1, from coordinate 785,583 downwards.
TTTCATTTCGATCCTCCATTTAACACTTAGGGGTTTAGATTACATAAGATTCAAACCCACTTTAACATTGTATAGAGGTGAAACAAGGAAGGAGGGAAGAAAGAAGGAAATGCAATTAGCAGGAAATTATAAATTGATGAGAATTAATAAAGAAGCTAGTGTTTTGTTCTTAGATATCCAGAAAATTAAATTATCTTGTAATGAGAATAAAGTGCTTATTAAGAATTTTCCCCATCCCAACCAATCCATAGACAGGCCCTCCCGAGAGGCAGGCCTCTGCAGATCTTCACTAAGCTCTCAGTTACCAGCCCATGGTCCCATTTCTAACAGAATAATGCATCCTTATCACCATATGTTACACATCCTGACAGTGAAATTGCTGCCAAGAAGCTATGGTTTCCCAAAGGGGTGTTAAACACCTATGGCAGCAAAATGTGTACATCTGCCTGTAACTTTCTCATAAATAATTGAGCATTATTTAGGAAATATACTTAGAAATAAATGGAAGGCAGACTTCCCTGGTGGCTCAGACAGTAAACAATTTGCCTGCAATTCAGGAAACCCAGGTTCATTCCCTGGGTTGGGAAGCTCCCCTGGAGAAGAAAATGGCTATCCACTTCTTGCCTGGAGAATTCCATGGACAGAGGAGCCTGATCAGCTACAGCCCATGGGGTTGCAAAGAGTTGGACACGACTGAGCAACTAACACTTTCACTTTTCAAGAATCTAAGTCAATAACAGCTTTGGTTCAGGATCTCAACTCCTCCTAACACACCCATTTCTCCTCTTGTAGGGGATGAAATGAAGAACTAGCTGATAAGGACTTTTTTCTCTCCACAGAGGAGCTATGCATAAACCATTGTCTCCCAACTCCCCAAGTTATTTTTCATCCCTTATAGTCCTCAGGCATTTTTTTGTCACACTAACATCACATAGGTCTTCTTTTTCCCATACTTTGTATAAAAATTTACTCAAAATGGATCATACATACATATAAAACATAAAACTATAAAGCTCATAGAAAAAAGTATAGGAGAAAGTTTTTCAGGAGCTAGGGCTAGGCATAAAGAGTCCTCAGACTTGACACTAAAAATAAAATCCATAAAGAGAAAAGTGGATAAATTGGATTTCATTAAAATTTAAACTTTTCCTCTGGAAAAGAATTTAAGAGGATGAAAAGTTAAGCCACAGACTAGAAAAAGATATTTGCAAATTACACAAACCCAAGAAAGGCTATAATCTAGAATATATATAGAACTCTCAAATCCAACAATAGAAATACCAAAAAAAAAAATCCAATTAGAGAGTTAAAAAATTATGAAAATGTATTTAATCAAAAAGGATATAAAGACAGAAAAAAAGCATATGAAAAGATGCTCAACAATATTTGTTGTTGGGAAAATAGAGTCACGGTGAGATATAACCCATCAGAGATTTACTTATCAGAATACCTAAAATAAAAATAGTGACACCACTATATGCTGGTGAGGATGCGATGAAACTGGATCATTAACACATTGTGGTGGGAAGGTAAAAAGGCACAACCATTATGAAGTAAAATAAGGATTAGAGGCCAAGGATTCAACTTTTACAGCCTAAGAATTGAACACAAGCACTACCATACCATGACAGTTGATCTGATAACCAGGTCAGCTACTAAGCGACCAGCGGGTGTGCTGCGCAGGACAAAGGAATGGTTCACACTTTGTCAGACAGAGCAAAATTTCATCACGCTGCCCAGAACAATGCACAGTTTAAAACTTACAAATGGTTTATTTCTGGAGTCTTCCACTTAATATATTTAGACCCACATGTTAACCGCACAGACCGTGGGTAACAAATCATAAAAGGCAAAACTGTACTTGGGGGTGTGGGGCAGGGGATTACTGTGTAGTTTTGTAAGATGTTTCCATCTAGAGACTGGCTTAAGAGTAAATGGGATCCTCTGTACTATTGCTTATAAATTCTTGTGAGTCTACTATTATCTCAAAAATATATATATTAAAGAGAGAATTCCTCGGAGGTACAGTGGTTAAGAGTCCATGTTGTCACTGCCAAGAGCCTAGGTTTGATCCCTGGTCAGGGAATTAAGATCCTGCATGTCTCGTGTGCCACTCAGGGCAGCCAAAAAAGTCATTAGAGAATAAATAAGAGCATCTGCATATAAAGCAGGACGACATGTTTTCCCAGAACACATACAGAAAGCAGACACAGCAGATGAAACTGACTGCTTGCTGGTAGGAGAGATAGGGAGAATGGAGGGAGAAATGAGCATTAAAGATCTATCTTGTTAATAGGTGAAAAAGTTCTATATTTTAAAAAATATTCTTAATTCAGTGGGTTCACACTGGCTCATCACAGGCTACCTGACTAGCCAGGAGTAGCCTGTGACACAAGACCTGTAACTCCTTAGTGAACACATTCAAAGTCATAAATGAAGGGTCACAGACTAAACAAGATCACTCTTTGCAGACATGATATCCATGGAGTTCCAGATATACTCATGCGGGCATGTGCAGTTGCTCAGTCGTGTCAACTCTCTGCAGCCATGCACAGTAGTGCACAGCCTCCTCTGCCCATAGGGTTATCCCGGCCAGAATACTGCAGTGGGTTGCCGTTTTCTCCTCCGGGGATCTTCCTGATCCAAAGATCAAACCAGCATCTTTCACATCTCCTGCATTGGCAGACAGATTCTTTACCACTGAGCCACCTAGGAAGCCCAGATATACTCATGGATATCACATAATTGGCTCAGGTAAGTATGAAATATATATATCCATTTTGGCTCCCGGTGTCAAGTATTTACACAACCACTAATGTAATTTGAGTAATCATGTCACCATAGTAACCAGTAAGTTTGCATTTCCTATGTTTGGGGCACTTATGCTAACTGGCTTATTTTAGTTGTTTAGGTAATTAATTTGTAAAGGGTGGCCCTAGTGGTAAAGAACCCACCTGCCAATGCAGGAGACACAGGAGATATGGACTCAGTCTCCAGGTTGGGAAGATACCCTGGAGAAGAAAATGGCTAGCCACTCCAGTACTCTTGCCTGGAGAATTCCACAGACAGAGGAGCCTGCCGGGCTACTGTCTGCGAGTCACATAGAATTAGACAGGACTAATTAAGTATTGTCATTAAATATTAAATCAGGTTAAGCTTAATAAACTAATATTATTTTTAATTTTTAATTGAAGTATAGTTGTTTTCAGTTCAGTTCAGTCACTCAGTTGTGTCCGACTCTGCGACCCCATGAATTGCAGCACGCCAGGCCTCCCTGTCCATCACCAACTCCTGGAGTTCACTCAAACTCAGGTCCATCGAGTCGGTGATGCCATCCAGCCATCTCATCCTCTGTCGTCCCCTTCTCCTCCTGCCCCCAATCCCTCCCAACATCAGAGTCTTTTTCAATGAGTCAACTCTTCACATGGTTGTTTTACAATGTGTTAATTTCTTTTGTTGTTCTTTGCTCAGTCACTGAACTGTGTCCAAGTGTTTGCAACCCCATGGACTGCAGCACTCCAGGCTTCCCGGTCCTTCACTACTACCCAGAGTTTGTTCAAACCCATGACCATTGAGTCAGTGATGCCATCCAACCATTTTATCCTCTGTCACCCCCTTCTCCTCCTGCCATTGATCTTTCCCATCATCAGGGTATTTTGCAATGAGTAGGTTCTTCACATCAGGCGGCCAAAGTATTAGAGCTTCAGCTTCAGTCCTTCCAATGCACATTCAGGGTTAATTTACTTTATGATTGACTGGTTTGACCTCCTTGTTGTCCAAGGGACTCTCAAGAGTCTTCTCCAGCACCACGATTTGAAAGCATCAATTCTTCAGCACTCAGCGTTCTTTATAGTCCAACTCTCGCATCCATACATGACTACGGGAAAAATCATAGTTTTGACTATATGTACCTCTGTCAGTAAAGTGATGTCTCTGGTTTTTAATATGCTGTCTAGGTTTGTCATAGCTTTTCTTCCAAGGAGCAAGCATCTTTTAATTTCATGGCTGCAGTCACTGTCCACAGTGATTTGGAGCCCAAGAAAATAAAATCTGCACTGCTTCCATTTTCCCCCCATCTACTTGCTGTGAAGTGATGGAACCAGATGCCATGATCTTAGTTTTCTGAATGTTGAGTTTCAAGCCAACTTTTTCACTCTCCTCTTTCACCTTCATCAAGATGCTCCTTAGTTCCTCTTTGCTTTCTGCCATTAAGATGGTATCATCTGCATATCTGAGGTTGTTGATATTTCTTTCTACAATAAAGTGACTCAGTAATACATATATACATTGTCTTTTATAATCTCTTTTGTTATGGTTTATCACAGGATAACAAATACAGTTTCCTGTGCTATACAGTAGAACCATGTTGTTTATAAACTAATATTATGGTTATGTCTTAGTTCTCATTTAAATTTTCTGTAAAAGCGTTAGATCTAAAGAAAGAAGAGGATTGTTTTCTGCTAAGGATTTTTAGCAGAAATCCTTAAATTCTTAGAATTTTAAAAGTAGATATTTTAAATAAGAAACTATGGGGGAAATTGCTTGCAAGCTTCAGACCTGGAGCTTTAAGAAGACTATCGATCCTTTTCTAGGTGTATGAGAAAACAGAAAGTTTAACAAACTCAGGCCCATTTGATCTTTAAGAATGTATTCAATTAACAAACTTCGATTCAGCAACTCTATATGCCAAGAACATCAGATACTGGTGAAATATATAAATCAGACATAACCTCTATCCTCAAAGAGCTCAAAACCGACTACGGAAGACAAGTGAACAGAAAATTATGATTTAGTGTGGAATAAATGAAGATGTGAGCAAAATCCTGGTAAAAGTGAGCAAAGAGTGGGTAGTAAGCTGTTCTGAGGGAGTCGAGCAGAAAGTGATATTCAGTTTGAATATCACTAAAGTGAAAAAACTGTTTGAGTGACAGAGAGGAAAAGTAGTACATTTGAGATCGGGGACAGGTATATGCCCAACTTTGAAGACACGACCAAAAAAAATAATAATAAACGACATGTTTCTCACCTAAGGATCTAAGTCAGAGTTCTAGTTAGGGTTTTCTGGTTGCTCTGCAGTCTAGGGAAAGATCTCAGCAAGGTGAGGAATCCAGGCATCTCTGGAGGCTGGCCATCTTTCCCTCTCTAAGGCCCCCATGTCAGTCTTCTGCTTCTCTCACTGCTGTTTTCAACCTCTTCCCTTTCCTGACCAGTTGCATCGGAGTCTCTCTGCCTCATAAATCTTCATGACCGTAAACTCATAACGACTACCTCACCCCCCACTAATCCTAACTTTCAAGTTATCCATATTTGGATGCCTCCAAATTCCTGACACAGAAAATCTAATTGGCCCACTCTGTCTTCAGACATGTCCACTGAACATCATGAAGATGTCACGTGGTGATGATGACCCAGAAGACCCAGCATCTCATGTGGATAAAGAAGGCATAGTCTCCCTTTCAGTACCGAGGTGCCTTGCTAACTGTTCTGGATTCACATTTCCAGATTGAGGGGTTCTATCATTTCAGTGTTTTGCAACCCTGGCTACATGTTACAACAGTACTAAGATGTATTTTTAAATACTGATGTCAGGGCACTGTCCCCAGAAATTCTGATGTAATGAATTGGTCTTGGAGTAAGGTTCCCCAACTGATTTTCTTATGTACACATTTCAGGAAACAGAACCTTTGTGCACTGTCAGGAAGGAGATGATAAGCTTCCTGGCCCAGTGACTAATAAAGTCCTTCCAACTTTGCTCATTGTCATCAGCCACATATCCAGGGGCTCTTTGACAACATCCAGCTGATCCTTCAATCTCTCAGGCACATATTGTCAAAAACAGACAGCATGACCTCAAGGAAAGGAAACAGCGTGTTTTCTCATACCTGCATCTCTCCCTTTAGAGACACAGATGTGACAGATTACAGAACAGGGAATAAGCTGATGAAGAAGACAGGACAGCGTGTGATGGGCTAGCTCTCACTGGACTCCCTGTACTCTGTTAACCGGTGGTGACATTAGCCATTCATGGCTTATGCAGGGATCCCGGGTCACCTGATCTTGACAAGCACCCTTCCTCCCCATGACCTCCCCTCCTTCTTTGGCTCAGAAACAGTTCCTTCAAGGCTCAGTGAGGGACGTCTTCTATCTCATTCTAGCCCCTAACAAGGCCATAAAAGTAAAGAAATAGGTTGCCATCTCTCCATCTGGATCATCCGCCTGGTTGAAAAATACTATGAGGGGAGGAGCAGGTGTGCTTCCTGGGGTGCCACTGTCAGGAGTCTGAGAAACAGTGCCTTCCTCAATAGCTAGGGGCGTGACACAGTCCTGTCAAGGCTATTCCAGGACTGGCAGTCACAAGGTTAATTTTCTGTCTCAAAGGCTCATGTCTCCTGAATCATCCAAAAACAACACTGTGGACTAACCCAATGTCCCAAGGTTTCTTGGCTCAGCCCAGCAGCCGGATATTTATTCTGGTTTTGGACTTTCAGGGTCAACATATGGAAGTGAGACAACACAGCAGACACACAGTTCTGCAGAAAGATCCCAACTTGCATTAACAACTCCAATACACAGAACCACGCTCAGGCACATCAGACTTGATCACTCAGCCAACGCAGGAAGTCACACACGTGTGCTTGAACTTCATTCCCCACTCCCCGTCTCATGACTCATCGTCAACACTTACACAAATGTGTGTCAGAGGGGAATATGGGGAGAAACTGAAGCTGTCTACATCTCCTTTCTCACCTCCTTAGATGCCATCTTATCTGTCCAGAGACATAATGCCTTTGCTATGGAGGAGGCAGTGTACTTCCTTCAGGAGTGACCTAGCCCATCCCACTGCTCTTCTCTCCACCTAGTGGAAGAAAGGGAAGGGAAGGCACCTCCTGGCACAGGAGTGAATCCATATGGTGAAGGCAGGAAGTAGGGCTCAGACATTTCAATGAAAAGAAAACTTTGTGTCAAGTTCTCATCCCTGCCACTAGATCAACATTGGCCACCATGGAGGAAAGCTAAGAATCCTATTTCAATACACCTCTCCCTTTCAGCCTTCTCGTATTCCTTTATTTGCCAGAGGTCATGTCATTTATCCACTTCCAGGAGTTGGCAGTTGCCACTGTGATGACAGGCATGCTGCCTTGTTCTCTCCTTTCGTCCTTCCCAAGATCTCCCTGAGATTGAGGAAGTTCATCAGACGAGATAGTAATTACTTCCCTCTGCTGGAAGGTCACAGCTGGGCCATGCTCAGGGTAATTCTAAAAACTGAACTCAGACAATATCCTGAGATAATGTTTAGCTTTCCTCAGAGCCTAGGCAGATTGTATAGTTAAGGGACAGACCGCCTGATGCTGAAGCTGAAACTCCAATACTTTGGCCACCTGATGCAAAGAACTGACTCATTGGAAAAGACCCTGATGCTGGGAAAGGCTGAAGGCAGGAGGAGAAGGGGATGACAGAGGATTAAATGGCTGGATGGCATCACCAACTCAATGGACATGAATTTGAGTAAGCTCTGGGAGTTGGTGATGGACAACGAAGCCTGGCATGCTCCAGTCTACGGGGTTGCAAAGAGTCAGACATGACTGAACTGAACTGAGACTACCTGTAATTAGGATCTCCTCTCTGTCTCTTATTTTCCAGCTTATACAACTGGTCATCATCAATTTATGCCAAGGTCTGGGGTGGGGAAAGATAATGAGGGCTCAGAACCCATTGTGATTCTTCATGGTTGGACAACCTGTGCTGAGTGCAATGAGCTGTGTGCCTTCCATGATTCAGGTCCCAACATTTCAACAGAGACCTATTGTTCTCCCAGGTCTCATGATCATATGCATCTGTTCCAGAAAGAACTCTGAGTTCTACTCTACACCAAAAACTGGAGATAGAAAGGAAGACTATAGCACAGAACCTGACCTCAGGGAGCTCGAAGTATTACATGAAGCTCTGAGCTTATATTCTTTTAAATATTTAAGTATAGTTTGAATTATTTTTCATTATGAGTTCTGCTGCTGCTGCTGCTGCGTCGCTTCAATCGTATCCAACTCTGTGCGACCCCATAAACAANGAATAAATGAAGATGTGAGCAAAATCCTGGTAAAAGTGAGCAAAGAGTGGGTAGTAAGCTGTTCTGAGGGAGTCGAGCAGAAAGTGATATTCAGTTTGAATATCACTAAAGTGAAAAAACTGTTTGAGTGACAGAGAGGAAAAGTAGTACATTTGAGATCGGGGACAGGTATATGCCCAACTTTGAAGACACGACCAAAAAAAATAATAATAAACGACATGTTTCTCACCTAAGGATCTAAGTCAGAGTTCTAGTTAGGGTTTTCTGGTTGCTCTGCAGTCTAGGGAAAGATCTCAGCAAGGTGAGGAATCCAGGCATCTCTGGAGGCTGGCCATCTTTCCCTCTCTAAGGCCCCCATGTCAGTCTTCTGCTTCTCTCACTGCTGTTTTCAACCTCTTCCCTTTCCTGACCAGTTGCATCGGAGTCTCTCTGCCTCATAAATCTTCATGACCGTAAACTCATAACGACTACCTCACCCCCCACTAATCCTAACTTTCAAGTTATCCATATTTGGATGCCTCCAAATTCCTGACACAGAAAATCTAATTGGCCCACTCTGTCTTCAGACATGTCCACTGAACATCATGAAGATGTCACGTGGTGATGATGACCCAGAAGACCCAGCATCTCATGTGGATAAAGAAGGCATAGTCTCCCTTTCAGTACCGAGGTGCCTTGCTAACTGTTCTGGATTCACATTTCCAGATTGAGGGGTTCTATCATTTCAGTGTTTTGCAACCCTGGCTACATGTTACAACAGTACTAAGATGTATTTTTAAATACTGATGTCAGGGCACTGTCCCCAGAAATTCTGATGTAATGAATTGGTCTTGGAGTAAGGTTCCCCAACTGATTTTCTTATGTACACATTTCAGGAAACAGAACCTTTGTGCACTGTCAGGAAGGAGATGATAAGCTTCCTGGCCCAGTGACTAATAAAGTCCTTCCAACTTTGCTCATTGTCATCAGCCACATATCCAGGGGCTCTTTGACAACATCCAGCTGATCCTTCAATCTCTCAGGCACATATTGTCAAAAACAGACAGCATGACCTCAAGGAAAGGAAACAGCGTGTTTTCTCATACCTGCATCTCTCCCTTTAGAGACACAGATGTGACAGATTACAGAACAGGGAATAAGCTGATGAAGAAGACAGGACAGCGTGTGATGGGCTAGCTCTCACTGGACTCCCTGTACTCTGTTAACCGGTGGTGACATTAGCCATTCATGGCTTATGCAGGGATCCCGGGTCACCTGATCTTGACAAGCACCCTTCCTCCCCATGACCTCCCCTCCTTCTTTGGCTCAGAAACAGTTCCTTCAAGGCTCAGTGAGGGACGTCTTCTATCTCATTCTAGCCCCTAACAAGGCCATAAAAGTAAAGAAATAGGTTGCCATCTCTCCATCTGGATCATCCGCCTGGTTGAAAAATACTATGAGGGGAGGAGCAGGTGTGCTTCCTGGGGTGCCACTGTCAGGAGTCTGAGAAACAGTGCCTTCCTCAATAGCTAGGGGCGTGACACAGTCCTGTCAAGGCTATTCCAGGACTGGCAGTCACAAGGTTAATTTTCTGTCTCAAAGGCTCATGTCTCCTGAATCATCCAAAAACAACACTGTGGACTAACCCAATGTCCCAAGGTTTCTTGGCTCAGCCCAGCAGCCGGATATTTATTCTGGTTTTGGACTTTCAGGGTCAACATATGGAAGTGAGACAACACAGCAGACACACAGTTCTGCAGAAAGATCCCAACTTGCATTAACAACTCCAATACACAGAACCACGCTCAGGCACATCAGACTTGATCACTCAGCCAACGCAGGAAGTCACACACGTGTGCTTGAACTTCATTCCCCACTCCCCGTCTCATGACTCATCGTCAACACTTACACAAATGTGTGTCAGAGGGGAATATGGGGAGAAACTGAAGCTGTCTACATCTCCTTTCTCACCTCCTTAGATGCCATCTTATCTGTCCAGAGACATAATGCCTTTGCTATGGAGGAGGCAGTGTACTTCCTTCAGGAGTGACCTAGCCCATCCCACTGCTCTTCTCTCCACCTAGTGGAAGAAAGGGAAGGGAAGGCACCTCCTGGCACAGGAGTGAATCCATATGGTGAAGGCAGGAAGTAGGGCTCAGACATTTCAATGAAAAGAAAACTTTGTGTCAAGTTCTCATCCCTGCCACTAGATCAACATTGGCCACCATGGAGGAAAGCTAAGAATCCTATTTCAATACACCTCTCCCTTTCAGCCTTCTCGTATTCCTTTATTTGCCAGAGGTCATGTCATTTATCCACTTCCAGGAGTTGGCAGTTGCCACTGTGATGACAGGCATGCTGCCTTGTTCTCTCCTTTCGTCCTTCCCAAGATCTCCCTGAGATTGAGGAAGTTCATCAGACGAGATAGTAATTACTTCCCTCTGCTGGAAGGTCACAGCTGGGCCATGCTCAGGGTAATTCTAAAAACTGAACTCAGACAATATCCTGAGATAATGTTTAGCTTTCCTCAGAGCCTAGGCAGATTGTATAGTTAAGGGACAGACCGCCTGATGCTGAAGCTGAAACTCCAATACTTTGGCCACCTGATGCAAAGAACTGACTCATTGGAAAAGACCCTGATGCTGGGAAAGGCTGAAGGCAGGAGGAGAAGGGGATGACAGAGGATTAAATGGCTGGATGGCATCACCAACTCAATGGACATGAATTTGAGTAAGCTCTGGGAGTTGGTGATGGACAACGAAGCCTGGCATGCTCCAGTCTACGGGGTTGCAAAGAGTCAGACATGACTGAACTGAACTGAGACTACCTGTAATTAGGATCTCCTCTCTGTCTCTTATTTTCCAGCTTATACAACTGGTCATCATCAATTTATGCCAAGGTCTGGGGTGGGGAAAGATAATGAGGGCTCAGAACCCATTGTGATTCTTCATGGTTGGACAACCTGTGCTGAGTGCAATGAGCTGTGTGCCTTCCATGATTCAGGTCCCAACATTTCAACAGAGACCTATTGTTCTCCCAGGTCTCATGATCATATGCATCTGTTCCAGAAAGAACTCTGAGTTCTACTCTACACCAAAAACTGGAGATAGAAAGGAAGACTATAGCACAGAACCTGACCTCAGGGAGCTCGAAGTATTACATGAAGCTCTGAGCTTATATTCTTTTAAATATTTAAGTATAGTTTGAATTATTTTTCATTATGAGTTCTGCTGCTGCTGCTGCTGCGTCGCTTCAATCGTATCCAACTCTGTGCGACCCCATAAACAACAGCCCACCAGGCTCCCCCATCCCTGGGATTCTCTAGGCAAGAACACTGGAGTAGGTTGCCATTTCCTTCTCCAATGCAGGAAAGTGAAAAGTGAAAGTGAAGTCGCTCAGTCGTGTCGGACTCTTAGTGATCCCATGGACTGCAGCCCACCAGGCTCCTCCATCCACAGGATTTTCCAGGCAAGAGTACTGGAGTGGGGTGCCATGGCCTTCTCTGAGTACACTGCTGCATATATCCTTTGAACAAAATTATGAATACTCATTACTTAATCACAGCCATCTCATTAGCTACTTTGCTTTCTATTCATTAATCTTAAAAGTCATTCTTACAGTTAATTACCTTCATCAACTTAACACTCACTAGTTGGAGACAGTAGGCAGTTCAGACTGAAGCAGGGAGATGCAGGATTCTAAGATCAGTTCCCCAGAAAAAAAGTGTATCCATGGATTATCTGATATGTGAAGATAAGAGAAAAGAATTTAAAGTAGGTATATAGAAGTTCATGCAAATGGAAATAAAACATTACTTGTATTCTGGAAAAAAAATCCAAACCAGAAAAGGAATAAAACCATACTTAACTCCACAGTGAATGAAATTTTCATAATAATAATGATATAGTCACTGAACATTGGTTTAACTAAAATAACAATAATTTAGGGGAGAATGAGAGGGAGAAGTGGTGTCTAAAAGAGTTAAATAGACAGCTATCGCAACATAAAATGAATTAAAAATTTTAAAACGGATAAAGCAATTGATAGCAGTATAACCTTATCATCAGGTTGTGTGGAAATAATTATCGGGAAAGTTAAAAGCGATTTTCTCTGTGAAACAACACTGGCTATGCAGGAGAGAAATGAGTAGAGACTTAGTTTTTCAGTACAGCTCCTTTAGTACTATTTGATTTTTCAAAACAGGCATATGTTTTAGTTTGATTTTAAGACCTACTTTCCCTTCCAGGTGACTATTCTAACTACACTTGACTCTGACATGCTACTGAGATACAGGATGTTTAGAAGCATCAGTAATTGAGTGACCAGTACTGAGTTCTGGCAACTTAGCCAATCATAAGTTCTTGACCACAGAAACCAAGGTCAAGGAAAGGGCAAATAATTATTAATATGTACTTTTCCTGCAAATGACAGAGCATAAAACCATGGTCCATAGAAGAATAATGATATTCAAAGGCTGCCTATGCCTCACTCAGTAGATCAGAAATTCAGTCTGGGCTACTATCAAAGACAGAACTATCAGAGGGATTGAATGGAAGGTCCAGTAGCACAGCATGGTAGACCGCAGCCCTCTAAAGATCTCGTGTGGGCCCAAACCAGCCTGTGAATTGGAGGAAATAGAATATATAGACAACAGTCACAAGCTAGTTTAGTAACTAAAGTGAAAACTTTTCAGGATGTGAACTAATGTGACCAAGAAAGACATGCAAGAAGAGTCAGTGGGGATAAAGGGAGGTCTCCAACTGAGTTGACAGCTATGATCCATCTTTCTATCTCTCTTGTTCTTCTACACAAAGAAGAGGCTCTAGTGTTCATACCTGGTGGGCTGGAGAAATGATGTTAGCAGCAAGACAAAAAGACTGAGTAGGGCCTGTTTGGGGTGCACTGAGTGACAGCATTAATGACACATCCAGATGGAAGTGAATGGCAGGCAACTGGAAAGAGGGTCAGGAGCTCAGTAATGAAGTCAGGTCTGGACACTGAGATACTTCAGCACCAAAGGGATGCTTCAGACAGGAGAAAGTATATAGACAGAAAATGTCCACCAATAATCATTTTTTCCCAAACTTAAAATTTTTAATTTTGTATTGGGGTTTTAGAAAAGGCAGAGGAACCAGAGATCAAATTGCCAACATCCATTGGATCATCAAAAAACAAAGTGAATTTCAGAAAAACATCTACTTCTGCTTCATTGACTATGCTAAAGCCTTTGACTGTGTAGATCAAAACAAACTGTGGAAAATTCTTAAAGAGATGTGAATACCAGACCACCTTATCTGCCTCCTGAGAAATCTGTATACAGGTCAAGAAGCAACAGTTAGAACTGGACATGGAACAACAGACTGGTTCCAAACTGGAAAACGAATATGTTAAGGCTGTATATTGTCACCCTGCTATTTAACTTATATGCAGAGTACATCATGAGAAATGGTGGGCTGGAAGAAGCACAAGCTGGAATCAAGATTTCTGGGAGAAATATCAATAATCTAGGATATGCAGATAACAGCACCCTTATGGCAGAAATCAAAGAGGAACTACAGAGCCTCTTGATGAAGGTGAAAGAGGAGAGTGAAAAAGTTGGCTTAAAACTCAACAGTCAGAAAACTAAGATCATGGCATCCACCACTTCATGGCAAATAGATGGGGAAACAATGCAAACAGTGAGAAAATTTATTTTCTTGAGTTCCAAAATCATAGCAGATGGTGACTGCAGCCACAAAATTAAAAGACACTTGCTCCTTGAGAGAAAAGCTATGACAAAACTAGACAGCATATTAAAAAGCAGAGACATTACTTTTCTAACAAAGGTCCATACAGTCAAAGCCATCATTTTTCCAGTAGTCATGTATGAATGAGAGTTGGACTATAAAGAAAGCTGAGCACCAAAGAATTGATGCTTTTGAACTGTGGTGTTGGAGAAGACTCTTGAGAGCCCCTTGGACTGCAAGGAGATCAAACCAGTCCATCCTGAAGGATATCAATCCTGAATATTCTTTGGAAGGACTGATGCTGAAGCTGAAACTCCAATACTTTGGCCACCTGATGGGAAGAACTGACTCTTTGGAAAAGACCCTTATGCTGGGAAAGATTGAAGGCAGGAGGAGAAGGGATGACAGAGGATGAGATGGTTTGATGGCATCACTAACTCAATGGACCTGAGTTTGAGCAAGCTCTGGGAGTTAGTGATAGACAAGGAGGCCTGGCATGCTGCAGTCCATGGAGTCCCAAAGAGTTGGACACAACTGAGGGTCTGAACAACAACAATTGAGGCATAGTCGATTAATGACGTTGTGGTAGTTTCAGGTGAACAGTGAAAGGATTCAACCGTACATATACATGTATCCATTCTCCCCTAAATGCTCCTCCCATCCAGGCTGGCACATAACATTGAGAAGAGTTAGTGCTATACACTAGGTCCTTGTTCGTTATCCATTGTAAATATAATAGTGTGTACATGACCCTCCCAAAGTCCCTAACTATCCCTACCCTCAGCAACCATAAGTTTGTTTTCTAAGTCAGTGAGTCTCTACCTGTTTTGAGGTAAGTTAATTTGTATCACTTCTTTCTAGATTCTACCTATAAAGGATGCCATACCATAGTTCCCCTTCTCTGTCTGCCCTACTTCATTTAGTATGACCCTCTCTAGGTCTATCCATGTTGCTGCAGATGGCATTATTTCATTCTTTTTAATGGCTAAATATTATTACATCTTCTTTATCCATTCCTCTGTCGATGGACATTTAGGTTGCTTCCATGTCCTGGCCAGGGTAAACTGTGCTTCAAAGAACACTGAGGTACATGTATCCCTTCAGATCATGTTCTCTGTATATATGCCCAGGAATGGGATTGCAAGATCGTATGGTAGCTCTATTTTTGGTTTAAGGAACCTCCATACTGTTCTACATAGTGGCTGTACCAATTTACGTTTCCACCAGCAGTGTAGGAGGGTTCTTTTCACTCCACACCCTCTCCAACATTTATTTGTGGATTTTTTGATGACAGCCATTCTGACTGGTGTGAAGTGATATCTCATTGTAGTTTTGATTTGCATTTCTCTAAACCCTAGCAATGCTGAACATCTTTTTATGTGCCTATTGGCCATCTGTGTGACTTCTTTGGAGAAATGGGAAAGTCTTTGTTTATGATGTCAGGGAAAATGAGAAAGTCCTAGTAATAAAGTGATCCTTCTCTTTTTGCCATGGTGTTTGTTACTGTTGTTAGTTGTTGGTTATTGTTTTTGTGTGTTGTTGTTGTTGTTCCATTCATTTAATTCAAAGAGAAGGAAAGCAAACAAGTGGGTCACTTTTGCCATCTTGAGCTGAAAGGCCATGCTAGCAAAGACCCTAATGGAGTTGTAAAGGACAATAGCCCAAAGGAAAAGAACAATTCTGGGTGAATTATTTTAGCACTTCCCTGGCACTGCCTCAGTTTTAGACAATTGAGGTTCCTGGAAATTATCCATGAGCTAAAGGACATGGTGAGTTAGAAGCTCACCATGGTGACAGAGGGGAATGGAGTTCGCCCTCGTTTGCTTGGGAATGAAGGGCTTCCCCAGGACACAAGACTTTCAGTGCCTGGACTAAGAAAGTTCTGGGGAAAACAGGATGAACATGTCACCCTCAATGGGGGTGGAATAGAGAAACTGGGTAACAATGCCATAGCTCTCATACAAACTATTTCCCCAGATTTCCTCAAAATTCATCCAGAGGTGGGAAGCAGACATTTAGAGGGAAAGTGTGGGTAAGTTCTCTCTGTGTGAAACTAAAATGATCAAAACTCGTGTTCACTGGGAGGTTTGACCAACAACCTTTCACTAATGGAATCAGAGCCCCAAAGACCTAGTCAGGGAAAGGATCTGGAGGAGGGGGACAGCAAAAGGACCCAGCCATACATATACATGTATCCATTCTCCCCTCCCATCCAGGCTGCCGTATAACATTGAGTAGAGTTCCCTGTGCTATACACTAGGTCCTTGCTGGTTATCCATTTTAAATATAGCAGTGTGTACACTGGTCAATCCCAAACTACCTAACTATCCCTTCCATCATTGTTAATCAGATATATTCCAATATAAAATAAAAAGTAAAAAAAAAAAAAGAAAAAGAAAAAAAGAAAGTGTCTGAACTCTAATCCCTACAGATTCCACAAGGCAGAAGGCAGGGTTGGGTAAGGAGGGCAAGGGGCTTGGATTAGGACAGTGCCAGGCTGGCAAATAGAAAGCTAGGAATAATAGTTTCACACAACTGAAGTGGTTAAAATGGTAAGGAAGCCAAGACAGGTGGATTAAAATGACCTCTGACACAAGGCCATTATTTAGTGCACAAAACCAGGAAGAACAGCCTGTCTCCTGTCCTGGCACAGTCTCGTGACATGAGCCATCCTGAAGATACTGTTGATTTTTCCTGTAGAGGCAGAATCTGTCTAACAGGGCCTCTTGAAAGGTTAAGAGTCTCCTGAAGGGAATTCCAAACCACCCCTTCCTTCCGACCCTTCAGAAACCCCGCAGGGCAAAGCCAGCTCATCCTCAGGAGCTTAGCTGAGCTGCTGGGTTAGACTTTAGTCTAAGGGAACACAGGTTGGCCACCAAGATTAAACTGGAATTTTAAACTATGAGAGGCAGCATGGTATAATGAGAAGAAGCTGGCTTTTTCATTTAAAGAGACCCAGATATTAATCTGGTCCAGCCACTTCCTACCTGTGTCATCTTAGGTAAACTGACTTGTAACACTGGTTTAAAAATACATACTTCAGGGTGGACGGTGGGAGGGAGATTCAAGAAGGAGGAGGGGACATATGTACACCTATGGTGAATTCATGTTGATGTATGACAGAAATCAAAACAATATTGTAAAACAATCATCAATCAATTAAAAATAAATAAACACAATGTTTTAAAACAGGCATGTCTCATAGGTGGTTTTGTGGAACAGACACAACCATATGAAAATGTCAAGCTGATGCTAATATGTAAGGAAGAGAACCTCCCTTCTGCCTCCATAGAGTCACCCAACTCCCTGAACGTGTGTGAGGGTGGGAGTGTGATTGCAGGGATGTGGCTGTGCGTGTGTATGTATTTAATTGTGTGTATGTGTGTGAGACATGTATCTGTGTGTGGCTCTATCTCTGTGTGCACGCTGCTCTGCACACAATACACTCACTAGGAACCACAAGACTCCCATGGCATGTGGAAAGGATCAACACTTTTCTGGACCTGAAAGACAGTGTATTTATGTGTATGTGTATGGTTGTGTGTGTGTAACGGTGGGGGATGACTACTTAAGTGTGACTCTGTGGGGCTGTGGGTGTGGAGGTGGCTGTGTATGTGTGTGTGCGTGACTATATGTGTGACTGTGTACAGATGTGGCTGTGGGGGGATTGTGTGTGTGTGTATGACTGTGTGTGATTATGTGCGTCTGTGCTGACCACAGGATTGTGCCTGTGTGTGACTGTGTGTGTGTGTGTATCTTCAGAGGATGCCCTGGCTTAGCATCTGAATGGGGTGCAGAAATCCATTCTTCCTCCTCATCATTCCACAGCAGCCATCTGTCTACTGGTTGCTGCAGCTATGAGACCAAGGCCAGACAAGCTCAACTTCTCCATCTCTACTCAGACTCCCAGTTCAAAAGCACAATGGTGGCTCCCACCCTATTGTGAAAAGGGCTGGAGCACATTTCTTTCCCACTCCAGAGCGACAGGAAGCTCCCTCCACCTCCGAGACTTTCTGCTCCAGAGCCCTCTTTCTGTCATAGTTGGCCCACAGATCAGAAGTCATCCCCCAAACCCCAGAGACTTGGTTGCCCTAGATGACAGGTGCCAGAGACCCTCCTCCTTCCATCTGCCTCGAGCCCTGTCTCTCAGTCCTCACCTCTGTCTTCTGTGTGCACTTTGCTCCACACACAACACACTCATCAGGAACTACGAGACTCCCATGGTACATGGAAAAGATGAACACTTTTTTGGAACTGCAAGTTCAAAGAAACTCTTTTTTGTGTGTGTATTTTTTTATTTAAATTTATTTATTTTAATTGGAGGCTAATTACTTTACAATATTGTATTGGTTCTGCCACACATCAACATGAATCCACCACAGGCATACATGTGTCCCCCATCCTGAACCCCCCTCACACCTCCCTCCCTGTACCATCCCTCCGGGTCATCCCAGTGCACCAGCTCCAGGCATCCTGTATCGAACCTGGACTGGTGATTCATTTCTTATATGACATTACACATGTTTCCATGCCATTCCTCCAAATCATCCCACCCTTTCCCTCTCCCACAGAATCCAAAAGACTTCTATACATCTGTGTCTCTTTTGCTGTCTTGCATACAGAGTTATCGTTACCATCTTTCTAAATTCCATNAACCCTGTGTGTGAGACAGCAAAGGAGACACAGATGTATAGAATGGACTTTTGGACTCTGAGGGCGAGGGAGAGGATGGGAAGATTTGGGAGAATGGCACTGAAACATGTATACTATCATGTAAGAAACGAATCGTCAGTCTATGTTCGATATAGGATACAGGATGCTTTTAATTTTAAATTAAAAGAAAACAAATTTCCTCTTTTTCCCTAAGATTATGACATCCTGCAGTCAACATGAATTTGTCATGTATGTGGAAAATACATGAAAAATACACAAATTAAAACCAGCACTGGGTTGTCTATACAGAAGTGTTACATTCAACACACTGAGTGACATAATGTCACTATCTAGATGAGTTACAGCAAGACTGGTGTCTTCAGAGATGATAAAGTCCACAGTGACTTTAAAAGAACACACGTGATGACGATGACACCATCACACTGACGACAGGTGTTTCAGCACGTCCTACACACTAAGCATTACTCTACAGACTTCACATAGATGAACTTGTCATCAACAAAACAGCACGTTAGAGAAAGATCTCGTCCACCTTACCGGGGAGAAAAATCTTTCACTCTAAGAAATCGCTCAGATCAAATGGTTAAGAAATGAAGCAACAGCACCTGAGCTCAGGTGGTTG
Source organism: Neotragus moschatus (assembly GCA_006410615.1). NCBI lineage: Eukaryota > Metazoa > Chordata > Mammalia > Artiodactyla > Bovidae > Neotragus > Neotragus moschatus. The sequence goes on along the minus strand of SJYA01000567.1, from coordinate 766,517 downwards.
GGAGAGACAACTGAACCTAAAGAATCAACCAGTTAACTACCTGAGAAGGAAAATGTATCCATAGAGAGTTCCCTGAGAATACCTGAAACAAGTTCAAGGAAGCTGAAATACAATAGAACAGCATAAATGGTCATGATACAGGGTCACACCCTCTCGCATCATAACCCACACAATGTCAATAATCTTACTACAATTTACAACATTCATGTGATGATGTAGAAAAATCAACGCCATGAAATACACTTAAGATACAACTGAAACTGCTACAAAGCATACACCATTATTTATGAGATGATGTTTTTGTAATAAAACCATGGAGTCACATAGGCATGCATTCATGCATGCATAGGTAAACACACAATTGATTGAAACAAGAGTTGTCTTTATTTTTTTTTTCTTTCATTCTATCAAANGCCATGAAATACACTTAAGATACAACTGAAACTGCTACAAAGCATACACCATTATTTATGAGATGATGTTTTTGTAATAAAACCATGGAGTCACATAGGCATGCATTCATGCATGCATAGGTAAACACACAATTGATTGAAACAAGAGTTGTCTTTATTTTTTTTTTCTTTCATTCTATCAAATTTCATTCAGCATCAGCTTTGGGCCTCAAACTTGAAATACAGCAGTCCACATGATGGAGCTTACAATCTAGCAGCCAGCCAGCCAATTTCATCCACAATTTTAATGTAACTACTGAANTAAATGGTCACGATACAGGATCACACCTTCTCCCATCGCAACCCACACAATGTCAATACTCTTACTACAATTTACAACATTCATGTGATGATGTACAAAATCAACACCATGAAATACACTTAAGGTACAACTGAAACTGCTGCAAAGCATACACCATTATTTATAAGACAATGTTTTTGTAATAAAACCATGGAGTTACATATCCATGTGTTCATGCATGCGTGTGTAAACACACAATTGATTGAAACAAGAGTTGTCTTTATTTTTTTTCTTTCATTCTATGAAATTTCATTCAGCATCAGCTTTGTGCCTCAAACTTGAAACACAGCAGTGAACATGATGGAGCTTACAATCTAGCAGCCAGCCAGCCAATTTCATCCACAATTTTAATATAACTACTGAAATAAGTACTCTGACACAGGTCCAGTGCCAAGACAACATTAAAGAGAAAGTCTTAAGCTACAATGAGAAATCAGACAAGGTCTCTGTGAGGAAGAAACATAGGATTGGCAAGGTGGGAAACAGAAGAGTGTTGCAAGCAGAGAGAACAGCCTGAGTGCCAGCTCTGAGGCAGGAAGATATTTACTGAAAAGAAAGTCAGCTAGTGTTATTGGGACACGGGGAATGTACCTCGGGTGATACCAGGCAGAGGCTAATTTATGCAAGATCTATGGATTTAGGACTTTATTCCAAAAGCTACTGGAAGTCACTGAAGAATCTGCAAGAGGAAAGTTAGACACTTAGATTTGTTTTTCAGAGCTCAATCTGCTGTGTGTGGAAGTTGTTGTTTACCTGCTTACTCATGCCAGACTCTTTGCAACCCTGCTGAGGGCAGCCCGCCAGCTCCTCTATCCATGGAATTCTCCAGGCAAGAATACTGAGTGGGTTCCCATTCTCTTTTTTATTTTACTTCTTCATTCAGTAACTTTGTCAACATTCTATTCCTCTTTCAAGCTGATTTATTTTACTCATGTTGGGTCTTTGCTGTGAGTGGGCTTTCTCTAGTTGCAGCTGCAGTGCCCGGGCTGCTCCTTGCAATGGCTTCTCTTGTTTTGGAGCACAGGCTCTAGAGAGTGCGGGCTTCTGCAGTATGGCTCCCGGGCTCTAGGGCACAAGGTCCGTCGTTGTGACCCATGGGCTTAGTTGCTCTGAGGCATCTTTCGGGACCTGGGATGGAACCCGTGTACCCAACATTGGCAGGCATATTCTTAGCCACTGTACTACCAGGGAACTCCCCCTGTAAGTAAGATTCATCCAGTGTTTTAGCAACAACATCTAAGCAGCCAGGGTATGGTCAGTGTCTGGGGACAGACTTAAAAGTCTGCAATCCGTGCCTACCTTTAATTTCTTCTTTTAGTGCCTGTTGGCTGCTAGACAGAACTGAGTAATGGCTACAGGACTGGAGAAGTTCAGTNCAGAAAATAAATATAAAAAGTAATACAAGCATAAAATAACATACAGATTTCTTCCAATCTTTAAAAAAATACCTGTATTTAAAAATATGTGGGCCTCCCTATGGGTAAGTGGTAAAGAATCCACTGGGCAGTGCAAGAGATGTGGGCTGTTGCCTGGTCAGAGATCCCACATGCTGAGGGGCAACTAAGCCCATGAGTCTAAATTTCTGAGCAACAGCTGTAGAGCCCAGGAGGTGAATCTACTGAAGCCAGCACACTCTAGAGCCTGGACTGCAAGACAAGAGAAGCCACCACAATGAGAAGCTGTGCACCGCAACCAGAGAGTGGCCACCACTTGCCAGATCTAGGGAAAAGACACTCAAGCAATGAAGTCAGAGTACAGGAAATAAATATATATTAAAAATCATAATGTGGTTTTTATAACTAGTTTTTCGTATGTACTTATTAACATCAAACATTTATTATTTTATTCCATTAAGAAAATACTGAATCAAAATCAGTAAAATTGGAGACTTCCCTTATGGTTCAGTGGTTAATATCCCTCACTTCCACTGCAGGATTTCAGGTTTGATCCCTACTCAGCAAAATAAGACCCTGAAGCTGCATCATGTGGTCAAAAAAGAAAGAAAAAAAAAGTAAGAGTAATCAGTAAACTGATTTTACAGTTTAAATTGGATGGTCTAACGAAATACTCCCTAGCCCTGATATCTCTTTCTGAATGTTCCGTTCCATCCCCAAACACTTAAGTTTTCAAGGAGGTGCTCATTTAGTTTTANGTCAGAACTGTACATGGAATAACAGAGTGGTTCCAAATTGGAAAAGGAGTTCATCAAGGCTGCATACTATTACCTTGCTTACTTAACTTACACGCAGAGCACATCATGCGAAATGCTGGGCTGGATGAAGCACTGGCTGAAATCAAGATTGCCGGGAGAAATATCAGTAACCTCAGATATGCACATGACACAACTCTTATGGAAAAAAGTGAAGAAGAACTAAGGAGCCTCTTGATGAAACTGAGAGAGTGAAAAAGTTGGCTTAAAACTCAAAATTCAGAAAACTAAGATCATGGCATCCAGTCCCATCACTTCATGGCAAATAGCTGTGGAAACAGTGTTAGACTTTNTCAGTAACCTCAGATATGCACATGACACAACTCTTATGGAAAAAAGTGAAGAAGAACTAAGGAGCCTCTTGATGAAACTGAGAGAGTGAAAAAGTTGGCTTAAAACTCAAAATTCAGAAAACTAAGATCATGGCATCCAGTCCCATCACTTCATGGCAAATAGCTGTGGAAACAGTGTTAGACTTTATTTTGGGGGACCCCAAGATCACTGCTTATGATGACTGCACAAATGAAATTAAAAGACGCTTGCTCCTTGAAAGAAAAGCTATGTCCATGACCAACCTAGACAGCATATTAAAAAGCAGAGACATTACTTTACCAACTAAGGTTTGTCTAGTCAAAGCTATGGTTTTTCTAGTAGTCATGTATGGATGTGAGAGTTGGAGTATAAAGAAAGCTGAGCGCTGAAGAATTGATGCTTTTGAACTGTGGTGTTGGAGAAGACTCTTGAGAGTCCTTTGGACAGCAAAAATCTCCAACCAGTCAATCCTAAACGAAATCATTCCTGACTATTCATTGGAAGTAATGATGATGAAGCGGAAACTCCAATACTTTGGCCACCTGATGCAAAGAACTCAGTCACTGGCAAAAACCCAGATGCTCAGAAAGATTGAAGGTGGGAGAAGGGGATGACAGAAGGTGAGATGGTTGGATGGCATCACTGATGCGATGGACGTGAGTTTGAGTACGTTCTGGGAGTTGATGGACAGGGAAGCCTGGTATGCTGCAGTCCATGAACTGGCAAATTCAGACATGGCTGAGCAACTAAACTGAACTGACTATGTCGTTACAAACATGTGTGTATATTTGCCTGGGTTACCAATGAGGCCTTCCCTGGGAGCTCTGAAGGTAAAGAATCTGCCAACAATGCAGAAGACACAGATTTGATCCCTTGGCTGGAAAGATCCCTTGGAGAAGGGAATGGCAACCCACTCCAGTACTCTTGCCTAGAGAATTCCATGGACAAAGGAGCCTGGCAGGGTACAGGCCCAGGGGTCACAAAGAGTGTGACATGACCGAGTGACTAACACTTACACTTACATGTTTTCAACCTGGATCCTGGGGCTCTTTAATCAATAGAAATAGTTATGAGACCAGAGAGGAATTTCAAGAAAGGCTTTATTGGGACTCTTGCTGCAGTAACAAGAGATAGAAGAAGAAGTGGGTCCTCCTGCTCCTCCCAAAAAGGGGAGTGAGCTGATCCCTTTGGTTAAGGCTGGAAGGAAGCTGAGGTGATCTGCCCCGCCTCAGGCCCTCCGGTGGTGCTCTGAGCAGGGATCACGGGAAGTGACCTGATTTTGCTTCTGGAGCCTCAGAAATCAAGCTTGGTTTTTGGTCTTTTTACTTATTGTTCAGAATTGCTGTCCTCTAATGAATGTGGGTATATAGTTTCTTTGTTTAATTATACTTTCTTTGTGGCCTGTTGCTCGAGAAGAGGTTCGTCCAGGTGTAAGAACTGCAGTGAAAGGTCCCAGGACCCAGCCTGTCTCATATATACATCACGGTTTCATCATCCACTCAGCTGAGAACAGACATTCAGGTTGTTGCTACAACACATGGCTGTTGTTAATTATACAGTATGGGTTACGGGAGTGCAGGTTACTCCTTCAAAATACTGATTTTTGCACAGGACTTCCCTGGTGGTCCAGTGGTGAAGAACCTGCCCAGCTCTGTGGGGGATGTGGGTCCAATCGCCGGTGGGGGGAACTAAGTTCCCACAGGCAGCAGAGCGACTAAGCCCAAGCACCACACTAGAATTTCAGCACATTGAAACCAAAGATCCTGCAGGATGCAGGTGAAACAAAATACATAAGCAGCTTTAAATTTTTCCTTTTCTTCGCTACATAATTAGAAGTGAGAATGCATGATCCTATGCATGTTCTATTTTTACTCTTTGGGTAACTCTCTACTGTTTTCCATGTAACATTTGCATTGCCTTCAGCCGTTTACAACCATTAACTGTACTGTGCATGTACATGGAGGATGCCCGAGATTGGTAAAGATGATGAGAGAACAGTAGAGGAATCCACTGGGCTGGCAGCAACAAGTAGTGCTGCGTCATCTCCAGAATAAGCTGCGTCATCTCCAGAATAAGCCTCTGTACTACAGATTGCTGTGGAGCTGATGATCTTCAGATTCTAAGAACAAGCCTCCACTGCATCATGCGAAACTTGTGCCGTCAAAGCTGAGGCCCAACCGTTACCCTCTGAGGCTGAAAGAAACTTCCAAACCTGCATCTGGGCCAACACACTCCCCAGAGACCTAGTAAGAATCCACCCATCCTGCTATGCAACCCCCAGAAGGTTCCAAGCCTTAACAACTCCTGTGTTAATGATGGAATAATATACACGAAGGCGCCCAAACACCAACCAGACTCAAGACATCGTATCAGTCACAGTGACCCCAGCAGCTCAAAACTGTCATCACCCAAAATCTAATGAGACAAGACAGATGTGTAGGCTGATGCACATGCCTCAGTGCAGCTTCACCGTCTTCCAAGGAACACACCAAATTCTCTTTATTCACCTTCCATCTGAAATCTTCATTAGCAACTCAAACAAACAGAAAAACGATAGGTAATCTGCAAAATGATCTCTGGAATTTTAATCACAGTTATTCTATGAGCCTGAGTCTAGCCCTCCCTAAAGACCCCACAGAATCCACTGTGTGGAGGGAGTGCTGTGGGGCACCTCCTGGATCCCAACCCCCTTCTCTGCGATCACTGTGCCCATCTTCCTGCACCCAGACTTCCCTGTGGGCTCAGCTCAGGCCTTGATTCTAACACAGTGCAGACTAACAGTCCTCAACCCAATTCCACTTCCTTCTTTCCTCCACAGGTGTGATCATGTGTTTCCCAACGAAACCCAGTCATGCAAACCTCAGTCACAGCATCTGTGTCCCAGGGAAACTGAGCTAAGACACTATGNAAAGATCTAAATGTAAGACCAGAAACTATAAAACTCTTAGAGGAGAACATAGGCAAAACACTCTCTGACATAAATCACAGCAGGATCCTCTATGACCCACCCCCCCCCATAACATTGGAAATAAAAGCAAAAATAAACAAATGGGACCTAACTAAAATTAAAAGCTTCTGCACAACAAAGAAATTCTTTAGAAGAGCAAGCTTACAGAACAAAGCTACTGAAGGGAAGAAATTCTTGCACCCCCTAAAACAGCAGAGTCCAGAACTAGAGAGCTTCATGTCTCCACCTGGCTCCCTGGCCTCCTCATGGCTGGGCAGGCAGGAAATGAATGAGAAACACGACAAGAAACCGCCTGCCTCACCAATTTCTGGACAATCAAACCTTTGTGCCAAGATTGCTGACCTAGGATGCCTGGAAAGAGCCAGACTCTAGAAGGGAAGACAGGTGGAGGGATGAATGTGAAATAAATACACCTACCAGAGGTGGAGAGCCAGTCCATTAAACAGGGTTAATGGAAGGTTCCATTCTTCCAGACAGGGCTGTCTGGGAGGGGAGGCAATTTTACAGCTTTCTTGGTTCTTCTGCATTTGCACATGACAGGCTCTCTTAGGTCTTAATTACTTCTCATTGTTCTCCTCCTTGAGCGTGAATAAATGCTAGGGAAGATTGCTTACCAACCCAGAGGGATCTGAAGGGCATGGTGCACCGAGTTCTCAGCAAACACCCCTGGGAGATCCCAAAAAGCCGCCGGGTTACGCTGACATTGTCAAGATTGTCATCTATTTAACAGTTTCTGTTCCCTGCCCTCTGGAAAAACAGGAAGCGAGAGATAAGAAATTCCTCACCCCTTAAGACTCATATCCTACTGGAGGATAAATCAGAAAGAAATATCTAGTAAAATGCTGGACAATAAGTGTGATGGATAAAAATAAAGCATATAAAAGGGTGAAGAGCCTGGAAGTGATCATTTAAACAAAGTTATGGATGGAAGAGCTCCCTCAGAGTGAAAATTTCAGCAGAATGAGCCAGTCATTCACATAACTAAGGGAGAGGTTGTTGTGCAGGACAGAGGCTCCTAGGCAAGAATTTGCTTTGGTTTGTTGAAAGAAGAGCAAGAAGACCAAGGCAAATGAAGCAGAATAAGGAAGAGGAAGAGCAATAAGTGTTGAGATTGGAAAATTCTGCAGTGACCAGATCTCTTAGGTGTCTCTGGCAAAGAGCTTGAAGACTTACATTAAATCCTTTCCACTTTTGCCTGATTAACCCAACAGGAACAGCATTTGAATGGAAGCAATCATTATTCCAAGTAGAAGTTAAGAAGACTTAAAGTCATCCCAAATTGAAATGTAACATTTTTGACAGTTTAAATTGCTTCCTAGCAACTTAAGAGAGAACAAGTGACATATCCAGACTGTGGGTGGGTTGGTACCCTGTTCTCATACAACACCAAACATGTTGTTCAGTCACTTAGTTGCGTCAGACTCTTTGTGACCCCATGAACTGTGGCACATCAGCCTCCCTCCTCCTCCTTCACCATCTTCCAAAGTTTGCTCAAACTCATGTCCATTGGATCAGTGTTGCCATCCAACCATCTCATCTTCTGCCATCCCCCTCTCTTCATGCCTTCCATCTTTCCCAGCATCAGAGTCTTTTCCAGTGAGTTGATTCTTCGCATCAGTGACGAAACTATTGGAGCTTCAGCTTCGGCATCAGTCCTTCCAGTGAATATTCAGGGTTTATTTCCTTTAGGAGTGGTTTGATCTCCTTGAAGTCCAAGGGACTCTCAAGAGTCTTCTTCAACACCACGGTTTGAAAGCATCAATTATTCAGTGCTCAGCCTTCTTTATGGTCCAACTCTCACATCCGTATATGACTACTGGAATAACCGGAGCTTTGACTATACAGACTTTTGTCAGCAAAATGATGTCTCTGCTTTTTAATACACTGTCTAGGTTGGTCACAACTTTTCTTCATAACTACAGTCACCATCTGCAGTGATTTTGGAGCCCAAGAAAAAGCCTGCCACTCTTTCCATTGTTTTCTATTTGCCATGAAGTGACGGGAATGCCAAACATGCAGTGTCCTAAAATGTCAATGTCACACTCAGGAAAATATAAATCCTTGAAGCAAAACAGTTCCTGAACTTATTCAATATCTGTACAGATTGAATGAATCTATGTAGGTCAGATTGTGTTGAGAATCATGGCCTATCCTTCCCTAGGAAATCTACAAGAAGAAACATTGCAAATTCTAACAAAATATTCATAGAAGCACAAAATTCTAATGACAGACAAGCAACCACTCCTGATTTTGTTACCAAGGGACATCTCTGCATTATTCAGGCACACTACTGTGCAGTTGGAATCCTGTAACTACTTGACCACACACTGAAATCTGAGAAAGTCTCCAAAAGACTTTTTGCCTAATAACTATTCTGGTTCCAATGTGAGATAATCTTGATATACTTTCTTTATGAAAATTATGACACTGATATACATTCATATGATGAAACTATGAGTTTCCATTAAAATAAGGATAAATAACATTTTTGAATATTTAATATGAAAAGTAAAGAAATTAGAACAGAATTACACTAGTAGTTAGAGACAGAAGAAGGCTTTAAGCGCAAGTCTACCTGATTAAAAACCTGTGTTCTTGACTACTCTGCCACTTTGTCTAATTCCAAATGAATAAGAATATATTAATATAATATATTAATAAAAGATTATATAGATATTCTACAATCAAGTGTGTACAGACAGGTAATAATCTTATGATAATGGCCTCATTTCTATTCATCCCTGAGTAAATACAAATAAAAGCTACCAGGAGATTCAATTGCACACATTCTAGAATAATTAAGGGAAAAAAATATGACAAAATTGTGTTGGTGAGGATGTGGAACAACTGACCTTCATATGCATTGCTGGTGGAATGAATACTGAAAAAGTTTTTTGGCAATAGCTAGCTTCTATGCTGAGTACATCAGGGGAAATGCCAGGCTGGACGAATCAGAAGCTGGAATCAAGATTGCTGAGAGAAATATCAACAACCTCAGATATGCAGATGACACCGTTCTAATGCCAAAAAATGAAGAGTAACTAAGGCACCCACTGATGAAGGGGAAAGAGAGTGAAAAGGCTGACTTAAAATTCAACATTCAAGAAACAAAGATCAAGGCATCAGTCAAATCACTTCATGCAAATAGATGAGGAAAATGTGGAAACAGTGACAGATTTTATTTTCTTGAGTTGAAGATGGTTCAGATGGTGCAGATGGAGACTGCATCCATGAAATTAAAAGACACTTGCTCCTTGGAAGAAAAGCTATGACAAACTTAGACAGCGCATTAAAAAGCAGAGACCTCACTTTGCTAACAAAGATCTTAAGTCAAAGCCATGGTTTTTCCAGTAGTCAGGTATGGGTGTGAGAGATGGATCACAAAGAAGGCTGAGCACTGAAGAACTGATGCCTTTGAATTGGTGCGGGAAAAGACTCTTGAGAGCCCCTTAGACATCAGGGAGATCAAACCAGTCAATCCTAAAGAAAATCCAAACCTGAATGTTCATTGGAAGGACTGGTGCTGAAGCTGAAGCTCTAATACTTTGGCCACCTGATGTGAAGAGCTGATTCATTGGAAAAGACCCTGATGCTGGGAAAGATTGAGGGCAGAAGGAGAAGGGGGGACAGAGGATGAGATGGTTGAGTGGCATCACCAACTTAATGGATATAAGTTTGAACAAGCTCTAGGTGATGGTGAAGGACAGGGAAGCCTGGCGTGCTGCAGTCCATGGTGTTGCAAAGAGTCGGACACAACTTAGTGACTGACCAACAACAAAGCTGAATATCTGGATATCCTCTGAATCTAGATGCTTCAAGACTGGTCTATTCCACTCCCAAATACAATCAATTATGCAATTTAACACTTGTTTCGAAAACTCGAATTTTTAAAGTTTGATTGATATTTTGGAAAATATCAGTGAGAATTTCACATTTCCTTATAGACGTTTCATCAGCAGGAAACACAAGGTGAAGTAGAAACTGTACCCAGCTGAACCAATCCACACAGAAAAACACAAAACACACTCACATATCTCAAAGATCTACTAGCTATCCAGTTCTCTGGGTGTGTTAATCTACAAGGTTGTATTTCATTATCCCTTTGTATTTGCAAAATTTTCTATATAAATAAATACACACTCAACATCCCAAACATATCTAAATAGACTGGCTCAAAATGCCAAGCAATGCAAACAAACAAACAAACAAACAAAAAGCCAGTACTATTTACATCTGAGAGCTTTAAAAAGAAATTGCCAAATTCTGCAGAAGTGGCTCCTTTTAGTGCTATTAGTTGCTAGCTTGATGACTTCAACTATCACTGCAATTTTCAAAACATTCAGTTTCAGGTGAAACTATGCATGAATACAGATGAGAGAGCCACAGAATTTCCAGGATTGATACTAAAGTTAATTAAGAAGGAGGCTACAGATTGGATCAAAAATTACAATTTTGAAAGTCTGCAAACAATACATGCTGGAGAAGGTGTGGAGAAAAGGGAACCCTCTTACACTGTTGGTGGGAATGCAAACTAGTACAGCCGCTATGGAGAACAGTGTGGAGATTCCTTAAAAAACTGCCATATGACCCAGCAATCCTACTGCTGAGCATACACACCAAGGAAACAAGAAATAAAAGAGACACATGTACCCCAACGTTCATTGAAACACTGTTTACAATAGCCAGGACATGGAAGCAACCTAGATGCCCATCAGCAGATGAATGGATAAGGAAGTGGTGGTACATATACNCCATATGACCCAGCGATCCTACTGCTGAGCATACACACCAAGGAAACAAGAAATAAAAGAGACACATGTACCCCAACGTTCATTGAAACACTGTTTACAATAGCCAGGACATGGAAGCAACCTAGATGCCCATCAGCAGATGAATGGATAAGGAAGTGGTGGTACATATACACAATGGAATATTACTCAGCCATTAAAACGAACACATTGGAGTCAGTTCTAATGAGGTGGATGAAACTGGAGCCGATTATACAGAGTGAAGTAAGTCAGAAAGAGAAACACCAATACAGTATATTAACACATATATATGGAATTTAGAAAGATGGTAATAATGACCCTAAATGCAAGACAGTAAAAGAGACACAGATGTAAAAACAGACTTTTGGAAAATGTGAGAGAAGGTGAAGGTGGGATGATTTGAGAGAACAGCATTGAAATGTGTATATCATCATATGTAAGACAGATGACCAGTGCAAGTTCAATGTATGAAGCAGGGCACTCAAAGCTGGTGCTCTGGGACAACCCAGAAGGATGGAGTGGGGAGGGAGGTGGGAGGGGGTTCAGGGTGGGGGGNGACCTGGGTTCAATCCCTGGGTTGGGAAGATCCTCTGGAGAAGGGAAAGGGTACCCGCCCCAGTAATCTGGCATGGAGAATTCCATGGACTGTATAGTCCAGAGGGTCACAAAGAGTCAAACACAACCAAGCGACTTTTCACTTTAGACGGGCGGAGGAGGAAGGTGAGAGGGGGTTCAGGGTGGGGGGACACATGTACATCTGTGGCTGATTCATGCTGATGTATGGCAAAAAACAGTAATTAGCCTCCAATTAAAATAAATTTCTTCAAAAATTACAGTTTTGATGAAATAGGCATCCATTACAAATTTTAAAAGATCAATAATCCAAAGTGGGAAAAAAAAACACACTCAAGGATTTAAAGATTGTAAAAGTTCAGCAGCCTACACCAAAGCAAGGACAATGAGTCACATCTACTTACCTATGACCAGTGTCACAACTTTCTGATTTCAGATAACCCTCCTCCCATCCTTTCACAGTGAAACACGAGCTGCCACCCTGTGACACCTACTTCCACAAGCAAAGACACCTACTGTGTCTTTTTTAAGGCAAAGCGTTACATTCATTATAGTAACTATCTGACGTGTGTAACATTACACCATTCTTTTACTAGGTTCCTCTATGTATTGCTGACAATGTTTTTGAGTGTTATGAGAAAAATGGGAGAAAGGGCACAGGTCTTATGGCTTTGTTGTGACATTTTGCATAGTGTAGCAGTTTTTAGGAGTACATAAGTCACATTACAATAGATCTGACTATTCAAGATAAATGAGTGGATTTATGGCAGTGGGTGGGGTCTAGGGCTGGGCTCTGAGCTGAACCTGGGCAGGGCTGCAGGAAGCTTGTAGCTGTTGCAGCTAGGTCCTGATTTATCCTAAAAGCATGGTTGAAAAAAAAAATTAAAATTTTCTTCAAAATATCAAAAATGGAAAAAAAACTCAATTGCACATCAGTCGTAGAATGAAACAATAAATAGTGGTACATTTATGTAATATTAAACAACAATGGAAAATATTTAATTACTGTTAAGTGTAAACATCTACAGAAACTATGCTAAAGGAAAGAATCCAGACACCAACAACTGTAGACAGATAGATAGATGACAGACAAACTATATGATGCTCAAGGAAAGAAAAAACGCAGTCTTGGGTGAGAGAAATAGGAATTTTGGAATAACATTGGGGATATTGAGATAAAGGGGGCATAAATGAGGTTTCTAGTATACAAAAAAATAATCTGTATCTTAATTCAGATGGTGGTTTCAGAGGAGTGTGTGTGTGTTAGTTGCTCAGTCATGTCTGACACTTTGCAACCCCATGGACTGTAGTCCGCCAGGCTTCTGTGTCCATGGGATTCTCCAGGCAAGAATACTGGAATGGATTGCCATTCCATTCTCCAGAGGACCTTCCTGACCCAGGGATTGAACCCTGGTCTCTTGCACTGCAGGCAGATTATTTATCATTTGAGCTATAGGCAAGTCCCTTCAGAGGGATAGTCCTTTGTAAAAATTCATCAAGATCTACTTGCTACCTGGGCATTTTATGTGTATTATATCTCAATAAAAGTGTTTATAGGAAAATTTTGCTTAAAAATATGTAGAGAGAATTAAAATACACAGCAACAATGGCACACAAAGTTGGGAGTACAGGTAAAATGATCTAAGTCTTCATATTGTTCAGAGAAAGCTGATGTAACTAATATTAGACTCTGCCATGTTACATATGCATGATAAAATTTCTAATATAATCATATAATATAGTAGCATATATAACATAGAAGCTAATATAAAACAGAAACTTAATAATGAGAAGTAATATCAATTCAAAAGAAAGCAATAGAAAAAGGAGATAGAAAAAAGTTGTTCTTCAGTCACCCAGTCATATCCAACTCTTTGCAATACCATGAACTGTGGTACACCAGGCCTCCCTGTTCCTCATCATCTCCCAAAGTTTGCCCAAGTTCATGTCCATCGCATTGATGATGCCATCCAGCCATCTCATCTTCTGATGCCCTCTTCTCCTTCTGCCCTCAATCTTTCCCAGCATCAGGAGTTTTCCAATGAGCTGGCTATTCACATCAGATGACCAAAACACTGGAACTTCAGATTCAGCATCAGACCTTTGGAGTATTCAGGGTTGATCTCCCTTAAGATTGACTGGTTTGATATCCTTACTGTCCAGGGGATTCTCAGGAGTATTCTCCAGCACCACATTTCAAAAACATTAATTCCTTGGTGNGAGTTTTCCAATGAGCTGGCTATTCACATCAGATGACCAAAACACTGGAACTTCAGATTCAGCATCAGACCTTTGGAGTATTCAGGGTTGATCTCCCTTAAGATTGACTGGTTTGATATCCTTACTGTCCAGGGGATTCTCAGGAGTATTCTCCAGCACCACATTTCAAAAACATTAATTCCTTGGTGTTCTGCCTTCTTCACAGTCCAGCTGTCACAACAGTATGTGACCACTGGGAAGACCACAGCTTTGACTATACAAATTATACGCTATAGTAAAATCCAAATATATCATAAATTAAATGCCTAGATTAGAAGACATATTTTCAGACCATATAAGAATCCCCAAATTAATTACTCATTGCTTATTAAAAACTTATCTCATATGTAAGAATATGAGAATACTGAAAATAAAAGCATATAAGAGGACTTAACAGACAAAAACTAACCATAGTTTATATCACTATGTTACCATGAGATAGAATAGAATTTACAGCCAAAAAATTGTTAAAGTTTAAGAAAAAACAAAATTTTATTAACTAAATTTAGTTCGACAGGAAAATATGACTAAACTGAATGCTATACCTAATAACACCTACTCAAAATACATAAAGCAAACTTTTACATAATAAGAATAAATAAGAGAAATTAAAATCTTTTTAAAAATATTCTAACACACCATTCTTAGCAATTCTTTAGGAAAATTAATAGAAATTTAGGAAGTAAATAGACTATTTGATGACAATTTTCTAAAACTTGATGTATTCAGTTCAGTTCAGTTCAGCCATTCAGTTTTGTCCACCTCTTTGCGACCCCATGAACTGCAGCATGCCAGGCCTCCCGTCCATCACCATCTCCCAGAGTTTACCCAAACTCATGTCCATTGAGTCAGTGGTGCCATGTAACCATCTCATCCTCTGTTGTATCCTTCTCCTTCTGCCTTCAATCTTTCTCAACATCAGGATCTTTTCAAATGAGTCAGCTCTTCATATCAGGTGGCCAAAATACTAGAGTTTCAGCTTTAACATCAGTCCTTCCAATGGATACCCAGACAGATTTCCCTTAGGATGGACTTGATGTATTAGATATATGAAAAAATGATATTCAAAAATTAATGCACACTTTTTAAGCATATATATATAACATTATAGAAACATTAAAAATTTTTCAGTATGTATAAAATGATGGAAATTATGCAGCATATATTAGTTACCCAAAACTGCTGTAATAAGTTACCATAAATCTAGTGGATTAAAGCAACACAAATTTTTTATTTTACAGGTCTGGGGTTCAGAAGTCCTAAATTAAGGTGTTAGCAGCCTGGAGGCTCTAGGGGAGAATCTTTTTCCTTTTCCAGATACTAGAAGCAGCCTAACTCCCTTGGCTTATGGACCCTTCCATATATCATGCTAACCTCTGCTTCTGTCTATCTATCTCCTCTCTCTCTAACACTTCTGCCTCATTCTTTCCCTTATAAGACCTTTTGTGATTACAATGGGCCCCTCAAGGTCACCTAGGATAATCTCCCTTTCTCAAGGCCTGTAATTTAATGATATCTACAAAGTCTTTTCTGCCAGATAAGGTAACATACAGGTTCCAGAGATTAGGATATGGACAACTGGGGGTGCCATTAATTTTTCTACCACTCATAGTATACGCTTCAAATTCAATAAAAATCTGTATGCAGGTCAAGAACCAACCGTTAAAACTGGACATGGAACAACAGACTAGTTCCAAATCAGGAAAGGAGTATGGAAAGGCCCTATATTGTCACCCTGCCTATTTAACTTACATGCAGAGTATATCATGCAAAATGCTGGGCTGGATGAAGCACAAGCTGGAATCAAGANCAAACTCATATTTTACTATTGTAGGCATGTTTGTTTGGATGCTTTTAAAAATATATGGACAGAGGGAAACAGGTCTGAAACTTGCCAGTTTCATTTAGCCTTTTTTTTTTAAGCCTTTTTGATGTGGGCCATTTTTAAAGTCTTACTTGAATGTGTTACACTATTGCTTTTGTTTTATGTTTCAGTTTTTTAGCTTTGAGACATGTAGGATCTTAGCTCCCCAACCAGGGATCGAACTCTCGCCCCATGCATTGGAAGGGGAAGTCTTAACCGCTGGGCCACCAGGGAAGTCCCTGCCATTTAGGTTAACCTGGCAAAATCCTTAGCAATCCTCAATAAACACAAACTATTATTACAGCGCTGATCATGACCTATTAAACTTGTTTTTTGACTCTCCTCCCCCACTGTCCTCTGTGATATTCATTTGCAAATGCCCATCAACTCAAGCCTCTTTGTAATGATAGGTGCTTAACCAATATTTGTAGACTGGATTAACTGAGGGGATTGGGAGGATCACGGATGGAGAGATGAACATACAGAAGAAAGGATGAATGCTGACATTGTTCATGTCGGCTTTATGCAGAAACACGCTAGCATGGTCAGTCTTACAGAAGGCAAAACACACGCTTCGCGTGAGTGGTCTTGTATCTCCCCACTCTGGAACTCTCCCTTTGGGTAGCCTCACCAGGGCTTTGTACTCATCAGGAGACAGTGGAATCACTAAAAACTCAGGGTCTAAAACCGAATGGCCTGTGTTCAAATTCTGACTCCATCCAGAGATACATTCACAGTAGAGTTTGTGACGCGAAGATTCAGGGCCCTTCACTTACCAGCCTCTTCCAAGGTGCTGCACCTGTATTTCACATTTGTAAATGTGAATTCTATTTGTGAAAGAGGTTCCCAATCCTATAAAACAAAACTTTCAGATTGCACAAAACCTGGATCTAAAGTTGGCTCCTCCAGTTACCGGCTATGTGACCTGGGCTCCACGTATTTATCTGCTATATGCCTCTATTTCCCCGCTTGTTAAATGGATTAAAACTGGAAACCTACTTTGTGGGGCTATTTTGAAGATTCAGTGAGTTAATCTATGTGAAATACTTAGCATGAGGTCATGCACATAGTATGTGCTGGATGTGTGTTGGCTTCTATAACTCCCTCTTCAGGTTGTCCCTTAACTTCCTGCCTGTCAGGTCCAGGGTAGTCTTTCTCTTTGCAAATTTAGCCTGTGGCAAGCTCCTCCCTAATCCTTAATCCCTTCCCCTGCACCTGAGCACATTCTCTGCTGTGAGCCTCCTGGGTGGTTTACAACCTGATTTTTTCAACCCCTCTTTGATTTCTTAAACCTACTATACTTGTTCATCACTTAAAGCACATGACAGGTTGGTATTTTTTTTCCCTTTAGGAGCCATCTGCTTAATGGGTTTTCTGAACAATAATACAGGGAAGACGATGCACCCACATCCTGAAAACTTGTTATAAACAACATTTTGAAAACGTACAAAACTGTGGCCACTAATTAGATTCTGCCTTGCCCCTGAAATATTGATCTTTTCAGATATATTCAGCCCCGTGGATACTGATACCTCTATGTCAACTGTGGAACAGGCTTGGGACACTTGGATTTTTGCCTGATACATTTGTCTAGCGGGTTTCCCGGATGGCGCTAGTGGTAGAGAACCTGCCTGCCAGTGCAGAAGGCATGAGACACAGGTTCGATCCCTGGGTCGGGAAGATCCCCTGGAGGAGGGCGTGGCAACCCACTCCAGTATTCTTGCCTGAAGAACCCACGGACAGAGGAGCCTGGTGGGCTACAGTCCATGGGGTCACAAAGAGTCAGACACGACTGAAACAACTTAGCACACACCCAGGCATTTGCCTAGTTCCTGGTTTTAAGCTAAACCCAGTGAAAACGTGTAAGAAAACACACTGCTGCCCGGTTTGCCTGATGCTCTTCATCTCCATCCAAATCTATGCAGTTTGGGTAGCAGTTAAGGGACAATGTTGTGGTGAGTGACTGGCTTAATGGCTCTCAAAGCACATCACTTTCTAGAACAGATAGTCATTGCTGTTTAAGTCAGGATTATTGAAACAATGTCTGCAAATGTTCAAGTCAGGTTAACATACCCAGGAGTCCTATAACCAAATATTCATGACGGAGTAAAAGACAAATGATGATCATTCATACTGGTCCTTACGTCATCCTCACCATGTTTCATTATTCCGTCATTTTCCATGGTATCTTGACAAATATGTGACCACTGCTTTCTCTTCTTCTTTTTCTTCTTGGCCTTACCATGTAGCATGTGAATCTTAGTTCCCCAACCAAGAATTGAACCCACACCCCCTGCACTGGAAGTGTGGATTCTTTTCTTATTGGTTATCAATCCTGAATATTTATTGGAGGGACTGCTGCTGAGGCTGAATCTCCAGTATTCTGGCCACCTGGTGCAAAGAGCCGACTCATTGGAAAAGACCTTGATGCTGGGAAGGATTGAAGGCAGGAAGAGAAGGGGATGACAGAGGATGAGATGGTTAGATGGCATCACCAACTAAATAGACATGAGTTTTAGCAGACTCCAGGAGCTGGTGATGAACAGGGAAGTCTGGGGTAGTCAACAGAGTCGCTTGCAAAGAGTCAGACACGACCAAGCGACTGAACAACAACGAGTTAACGAATTTGACTGCACTGAGTTTGAGTTGAGGCGCAGGGGACCCTTGATCTTCACTAAGGCGTGCGGGGTCTTTAGTTGGGGCGAGTGAACTCTTAGTTGTGGCACGTGGGATCTAGTTCCTTGATGAGGGATCCAACCAGGTCCCCTGAAATGGGAGTGTGAAGTCTTAGCCACTGGGCCTCCAGGGAACTCCCATGTGACCATGACTTTAAAAATAATAATAATTTTATACTAAAATAGAGGTAAATATCATTGTGCAGTACCTTTCAAAATTATGTTCAACAGGCAATAATCTGTCTTACATCCCAGGACTTCCCCACCTGATACAGTTACACTGAATCATCCTGAAGCCCCGTGAAATGGCCCTGAGAACTCGGCACAACCCATCTCAGTGGTGTATCTTCACTTCTCATCTGGCCTTCCCAGGTAAAAGGCCACTATACCCTGGGCTCAGAAAGCAATTGTACCCCACGGTTTCAAATATACTTTTAACCAATATGAATCCCAACACTTTCAACCTGTACTATCCCTTTCCAAACACAGTCTGTATTAGGATTCTCAAAAGAGAAACAGAACCAGTAGGGTGTGTGTTGGGGAGAAGGGACTGGTTGTTGGGAAGGGAGGTGTGTGTGGGGGGATGTGTGTGTTGGGGTATATAGGGGTGAGTGGGTATTGGGGTGTGTCTGGGGTCTCTGTGGATGTGTGTGGGGGGGTATGAGCGTGTGGGGGGGTAGGTGTTGGGGAGGCAAGTGTTAGGGTTTGTGGGGGTGTGTGGGGGCTGTGGGTATTGGGGTGTGTTGGGACGGTGGCTGTTGGGGTGTGTTGGGGTGTATGGGAGGGTGTGTGTGGGTGTGGGTGTGTGGGGGTGACTGGGTTTGGGGATGTATCTGGGTTGTGTGTGGGTGAGTGTGGGTGTTGGAGTTTGTGTGGGTACATGGGTATGTGTGAGTGTGTGTGGGTGTGTGTATGTCTGAGAGAGACAGAGAGAGTTTTGTTTTGTTTTTAAGGATTTGATTCATATAATTGCAGAGACTGGCCAGTTTGAAATCTATACAGCAGGTCAGCACACTGAAGACCCAGGAAAGAGCTGATGTCGCAGATCAGGTCTGAAGGCATTCTAGAGGTAAAATCTCCTCTTCCTTGGGTGGCCTTAGTCCTTTCTCTTAAGGCTTTCATCTGATTGGATGAGATCTGCCTGCGTTATGGAGGGTAATTAGCTTTACTCAATATCTATTGATTTAAAAATAGCTTCACAGTAAGTCAGAGAAAGAAAAATATGGTATGATATCCCTTACACACAGAATCTAAAAAGAAACGATACAAATGAACTTACAAAACAGAAACAGATTCACATACTTCGAGAAGGAGCTTATTATGGGAGGAAGGGGGAAGAGATAGGGAGTGTGGGATCAGCATGTACACACTGCTGTATTTTACGTGGCTAGCCAACAGGGGCCTACTGTACAGCACAGGGAACTCTGCTCGATGTTATGTGATGGCCTGGATGCAGGGGCGTTTAGGGGAGAAGGGATGCGTGGACATGCTGCTGCTTTGCTGTGCACCTGAAATTATAACACTGTTAATCAGCTCTACTCCAGTATAAAATTACAAGTTTAAATAAGAATAAAATTTAGAAAATAAATAAGGCTTCACCGTGACATTGAGACTTGTACTTAATCCGAAACTAGGTTCTTTGGTCTAGCCAAATTGACATACAAAATAAACCATCAAATTAGCCATGACCTGCACAATACATAAGATACATCATGTGCGCTGAAGGTTCTAAATATTGTAGTTTCCTATGGCAACCCACTCCAGTATTCTTGTCTGGAAAATTCCATGGACTGAGGAGCCTGGTGGGCTACTAGAGTCCCTGGGGTCCCAGAGTCATACCCGACTGAGAACACACACACACATTCACGCCGGCCAATGGGAGAACACAGAGTCAACAGACTCTCTTAATTCATCAGCTGTCCCTTTTGGAGAACTGCTTTGTCGGAAATATGCTAGAGGTAGGTCCTCAACAATGCGACTATGCCGTCAAAGGGAGTTAAACCTCAGCAAAGAGTTCTTCCTGGATTTCCCATGGAAGAGAATGGACACTTTCTAGATTCTTTTGCCCCGATTCTTTTTTGATCTCAGCTAGCAGGTCCCTCTGATGAAATTTATACAAGCAAGTAAGAGAAGGAGCAGGTGCAAAGAAAATTACATTGTTGAAGAATGTTGAAAGAATGCAGATGTACAGAACATTACAATGTTG
This sequence comes from Neotragus moschatus, assembly GCA_006410615.1. Taxonomy (NCBI): domain Eukaryota; kingdom Metazoa; phylum Chordata; class Mammalia; order Artiodactyla; family Bovidae; genus Neotragus; species Neotragus moschatus. Next base: position 745,929 of record SJYA01000567.1, on the reverse strand, counting down.
AAGAAGGAGGGTCACCGTGACCAGGGTGAGGTGGAATGAAAGCATTGTTCTTGAGTACACAGACTGGAAACAAAGAAGAAAGCATGTGATCACAATAATAGCTGGAATTACAAGTGAGGAATGACAAGAGTAATGTCAAGTTCAGAGGAATGAGTAGGGAACTGCAGGAGTACAATAAGCAGGCAGAGCAATCCTCAAAGATATATTCAGAAACAGAGGCATACACCTGGACTTTAAATCTGAATTCTGGCTCTAGAGATATACATAGGCAACTCTCAGAACCCTGATTTTCACCTTCATGCCAGGGAAAGTCTTCCCGTACTGCCATCTGTCATGCAAAAGATAGGAACAAATTCCACAATGTCATGACATCGTAGGTAAAGGAATAGCTTTAACTGAACAAAAACTATCGCAGTGCCAGTGCCAGCAAGAGCCAGTTTCCCTCTCATCCCAGGGAGAGAATATCTGATTCCTGACAGAGCAATCTCTGGACACTGTTTGGGTTCTGTTCTAATGGAGATGATCCTTCCCATTGTGGGTCTTCCTGTGTGCCTCATGCTGTAATACAGCAGTAAAAACGTGGCCACTTCAGTGGTGAAATAAGCACTCTTCAGTGCTGAGATGTCTGATTTAGGGATGCCAGCTATGTGCAGAAATTGTCTAGAGTTAAAATACTCCCTGCACTGGGGATTCTGGGGCAGCTGGGGATCTTGGGCATCTGTAGGACGTATCATTAACCCTGAAGTTAAGCAGGACTCTATAGTCTCAAACATCTTCAAGTCACTCAGTGTTGTGACCTCAGTTTTCCATCACCCAGAGCAGCCCATCTCTAGTTCCCCCCACCATATGATTTTTGGTGGCCCTTGGGGAGACCTTGATCACCTTAGTTTCTGAAGAAAGGATTTGAACATGTCCTGTTGAACTTAATAAGGGGATCAAGTAAATGTGCCACAGACTGAGATCTGAAATCCGCTCCCATAGCTGGATTCTCTGGCTCCAGAGACTATCGGAGCCGTGACTGAAGCTAAGACCATGTAGAGCAGGACAGACAGGCATGGAAGGATGAGGAGAAAGAAATCACTTCTGTCAACTAGGGAAAGTTTGGTATATCTTTTGAGGTCCTGGCCATTCTGAGAAACTCTAATAGTAAGAAAATGAGGACGGGTAATCTAATTCCTCTCTCAGACTCTTAACACTCAAGCTGAATGTTGACTTTTTCCATAGAAAAACAAACTTCAGCTCAACAAGGAAAGATCATGAGTGGGGAGGATAAATGTATGATTGACAACATGGATCTGCTTGGCAGCTCTCCACTTCCTTGATCTGCGTATAAAGACTGTGCTGAGCACCTGGGATCCTACTTCTCTAGGACATCACATTCTGTCTCATTCAGCATGTACTCTCTCCATCTCCTGCTCAGGGCCAGCCCTGCTGCCCTGCTTCTGATTCTTTGCCTGCAGCTGGGGACCACCAAAGCTCAGGAAGACACGTGAGCCAAGATTTTCTCCTCCCCATTAAAAACAAACAAACAAAAAAAATTGGGTGGGGAGGGGGCTCCTCCAGTCCTGCTCTAGAAATCTGCATATCCGTTCCTGAAAACTTCTCCAACTTCCCAGAACTCTAGTCCCAGGAACTCTCATGAACCCCACGCCTCGCTCCATTTTTCCCCTCTTAGGGAGTGTATCAATTTCCTTTACATTTCCACTGTGTGCTTCTAGGTTGCCCATGGAAATAAGGCTCCCAGTGTTCAAATAGGCTGTAAGTAACTGTTGTTGTTATTGTTTAGTTGCTAGGTTGTGTATGTCTCTTTTGAGACCCCATAGACTGTAGCCCGCCAGCCTCCTCTATCCACGGGATTTCCCAGGCAAGAATACAGAAGTAGATTGCCACTTCCTTCTCCAGGGTAGCTTCCCCACCCAGGCACTGAACCTGAGTCTCCTGCATGGAAGGTGGATTCTTTACCTCTGAGCCAAAGCTCTGATCCACATCCTGTCCATAGTCAATACCTTTGTTAGAATTCTGCTCAAAAAACCCCACCTTCTCGTACCTTCCCTCCTTGAAGAAAAGATGAAGCAGGTCAGAGAGTTCCAACAATAGCTCTAGGAAGGGCAACAATAGCTTCGGGCAGGACTCAGGAAAGGATCAGAGGGTGTGGTCACAGATCCTTGGCCCTGTGGCAGGAGACTGCGCTGACTCAGCAACTTACACATGCTCTCTATTCTCAAGACCAAAGATGGAGACAAGGACCACTTGCCCCCACGAACACGGATATCAGGAAGTGCAGGTTTAGAAGCTAGTTCACTGAGGGTCCACGTTTGACAGAAGCAAGAAACTGGGCAAGCAGAATGGAGTTAAGTAGGAAATGGAGCGAGGGACTGAGGAGGAACAGAGTCACTCGGCAAATCTCAGAAGTTTTCTCTCCAGGAAGAGAGTTTGGGAGGCTGGGTTTCTGGATTATGATTCTGGTGGTGATCTCTGTAGTGCAACCAGGTGTCCTATCCTGGAAAAAACCACTCAGGATTTTGAGAAGCTGGTATAATGTGGAGGCACCAAGAAACACTGGGTGAGGACAAGTTCAGATATAGATGCCACTCTATTCAGCCCTGAGGTATGTCAAGTTGTTGAAATAAGCTGTGCTAACTAAGGTGACCACCCAGCCCAGTTTGCTCAGCAATTTCTTGGTTTTAGCACTAGAAAGTCCCTCATCCCAGGCAGTTCCTTGCTTTGAGGCAAACTATGGTGACCACTGGAAGGAAAGAAGAGGCTCAGCTTTAAAATAAAGAATTCAAGTTGCTTTAGTAAGCACACCTTATCTGTACAAAACAACTCCAAATCAAAAGTTCTCAGGAGACTCAGATGCTGAGTGATGGATCCTGCTCTCATCATCTCCTTCGTCTGCACCTTCTCGGTTCCCTCAGTCTTGCTAATCGCAAGCCCCGTCTCTCATGGATTGATTTCTGATCTCAGACCCGTTTCCCTCTTCCCAGAACCAGTCAACAATTGATGACAATGGACCTGCAGATGCTGCAAGTAGACGCGAGTGAAGAGGCCACCGTGGTGCTTCAAGTTTCAACAGATCTGAAGGAATGCATGGTGGTAAGTAGAGGCCCACCCTGGGAAAAGTCTGATTCCTAAGTATGAATACGGTTATATCAAGCTCTGACTCCAATACTGCATAATGTAACTGATAACATAACGAACCCCCACCCTCCTGCTGCCAATGCTCACATAGATACTTGAGCCTCAGTATAATCATGGGGGCTCAGGGCAGATGACTACTGTCATTTTGCAAATGAAGGGACCCCCCAATCCAGAAAATGTGGGAGGGAGGAGAGAGAAGGCATGACTAGTGGGAGAAGCACAGCTCAGAGGGGAGGTGAGGGAAGATGGATGGGAGTCCCTCCTCATGTCCTGGGGAGGTGAATGACAGGAGTGTGGAGAACCTCAGAAGGAAAACCCACAACCCCATCTGGGCAGTTGAGGCAAGGGGGGAAACGAGACGTGGGGCCAACAACGGGCAGGTTGTGAACCCTCCTCCCCAGGAAGACCTGAGCAGAATCTGATTTCTGCTCACTCTTCTGCCCTTTGGCTTTGTCTGCTCTTTTGTCGGAAGTTGACTGTTGTTCCAACCTCTCCTCTCTGATAAGGAAAGCACACCCTTCTCTCTTTCTCCCAGTGCAGCAGTAGTGAGAGGGAGGATCTAGACCAGCGGATCTGCAAGGATAGCGTGCATTAGGCCTCCTCTTGTCTGGCTGCTCTGGGTCCCGTGGAAAGGACTCGTGCAGGCTGAACCCACAGAACTTCCCCTCCCACACCCCGGAAGAGTGTGTCCTTCCCCACCTCACTGACAGTCTCCTCTGGTGTTGTCATGAAAGCACGATCCTCCCTTCCTAGGGGCTTCCTCAGTGTTCAGCAGGTAAGGAATCCACCTATAATGCAGGAGAAGGCAATGGCACCCCACTCCAGTACTCTTGCCTGGAAAATCCCATAGACGGAGGAGCCTGGTAGGCTGCAGTCCATGGGGTCGCTAAGAGTCGGACACGACTGAGCGACTTCCCTTTCACTTTTCACTTCCATGCATTGGAGAAAGAAATGGCAACCCACTCCAGTGTTCTTGCCTGGAGAATCCCAGGGACGGGGGAGCCTGGTGGGCTGCTGTCTATGGGGTCGCACCGAGTCGGACACGACTGAAGCAACTTAGCAGCAGCAGTAATGCAGGAGACACAGGAGATGCGGGTTCCATCTCTGGGTTGGGAAGATCCCCTGGAGGAGGAAATGGCAACCCATTTCCAGTGGTCTTGCCTGAAAAATTCCATAGACAGAGGAGCCTGGTAGGCTACAGTTTGTGGGGTCGCANAAAATCATAAAGACAAGTATAGAATAGTATGGGATTTCCCTGGGGGTCCAATGGCTAAAACTCCGTGCTTCCAAGGCAGGGGACCTGATCAGGGAACTAGATTCTACATGCTGCAACAATAGATCTCTTGTGCCACACCTTAGATCTGGTGTAGCCAAATAAATAAATAAACACAAATAAATATTTTTAAAATGGAATAGATTATATCCTCAAACATGTGTTTGAATATAAACACCATATAATAATTTAATGTTGAAGAAAACGTAGGGTTAACCAAGTGCTGTCTGGACCATTTTGGTGGTCCTGGAACTCTTACCAGAAAATTGCTCTAAATTTGTAAATAAAATGCACTGATTACAAAGGAAAACAGACATAATAAAGAAAAATGATAAAACTATTTAAAAAGTAAACTTGTGATACAGCTATATATGTGTGTTTCTTTATGGGCACACTAGCTGAAAGGCAATATACTTAAATATAAACAAGTTACATTTTATTTTCTAGAGATTATATTATATAGTGGCTGTCATTGTGAAGCTTGAGTAAAGACCTTAAACTGTACACTAAATCACAGCTGTTTTTTTGGACATCCAAGGGACTAAGAATTTTTTGTTTTGGTTATTCAAGTAGTGAAAATCCTGATTCGTAAAGATTGTTGTTGCTCACTTCATAAGTCTTGTCCGACTCTTTGTGACCACACGAACTGCAGCATGCCAGGCTTCCCCATCCTTCACTATCTCCCAGAGTTTGCTCAGACTCACATCCATTGAGCTGGTGATGATATCTAATGGTCTCATCCTATGCTGCCCTCTTCTCCTCCTGCCATTGATCTTTCCCAGAATCAGGGTCTTTTCCTTTGAGTCAGTTCTTCGCCTCAGGTGGCCAAAGTACTGGAGCTTCAGCTTCACCATCAGTCCTTTTAACAAATATTCAGGGTTGATTTCCTTTAGGACTGACTGGTTCAACTCTCACATCCATATATGACTACTGGAAAAACAATAGCTTTAACTATAAGGACGTTGGCTGGCAAAGTGATGTCTCTACTTTTTAATAATTTGTTTAGGTTTGTCATAGCTTTCCTTCCAAGGAGCAAGCATCTTTTAATTTCATGACTGCAGTCACCATCTGCAGTGATTCTGGAACCCCAGACAATAAAGTCGTTCACTGTTTCCGTTGTTTCCCAGCCTGGCATTTCGCATGATGTAGCTAAGTATGTTAAATACGCAGAGTGGCAATATATAGCCCTAACGTACTCCTCTCCCAATTTTGAACCAGTTTCTTGTTCCATGTTCAGTTCTAACTGTTGCTTCTTGTCTCTCAGGAGACAGGTTAAATGACCTGGTATTTCCATCTCTTTGAGAATTTTCCACAATTTGTTTTGATCCACAGTCAAAGGCTTTTGTATAGTCAATGAAGCAGAAGTAGACGTTTTCCTGGAATTCCCTTGCTTTTCTATGATACAGCAAATGGTGGCAATTTGATGTCTGGCTCTTCTGCCTTTTCTAAACAAAGCTTGTACATCTGGAATTTCTCAGTTCACACACTACTGAAGCCCAGCTTGAAGGATTTTGCATATTACTTTGCTAGCATATGAAATGACTGCAATTGTACTGTAGTTTGAACATTCCTTTGAATTGCCCATTTTTAGGATTGGAATGAAAACTATTTTTTTCCAGTCCTATGGCCACTGTAGAGTTTCCCAAAGTTGCTGACATATTGAGTGCAACACTTAAACAGCATCGTCTTTTAGGATTTTAAATGGACCAGCTGGAATACCATCACTTCCACTAGCTTTGTTCACTCTAATAATTCCTAAGGCCTGCTTGACTTCACCCTTCAGGATATCCATCTCTAGGTGAGTGAACATGCTATCATGGTTATCAAGTTATTAAGACCTTTTTGTACAGTTCTGTGTATTCTTGCCACCTCTTCTTAATCTCTTCTACTTCTGTTAGTCCTTACCATTTCTGTCCTTTATCATGTCCATCCTTGCATGAAATATTCCCTTGATATGTCCAGTTTCTTGAAGAGCACTCTTGTCTTTCCTAATCTATTGTTTTCCTCTATTTCTTTACATTGTTCACTTAAGAAGCCTTTCTTATTGTTCCTTGTTATTCTCTGGAACTCTGCATTCAGTTGGGCATATCTTTCCCTTTCTCCTTTGCCTTTCGCTTCTCTTATTTTCTCAGCTATTTGTAAAGTGTCCTCAGACAACCATGCTGCATTCTTACATTTCTTTCTCTTATGGATGGTTTTCGTCACCACCTCCTGTAAAATGTTATAAACCTCTGTCCATAGTTTTTCAGGCATTCTGCTATCATATTTAATCCCATAAATCTATTCATCACCTCCAATGTATAATCATAAGGGGTTTCATTTAGGTCATACCTGAATTGTCTCTTGTTTCTCCCTACTTTCTTCAATTCAAGCCTGATTTTTGCAACAGGAAGCTCATGACCTGAGCTACAGTCAACTCTAGGTCTTGTTTTTGCTAACTGTATAGAGCTTCTCCATCTTCAGCTGCAAAGCTTATAATCAATGTGATTTCAGTATTGACCATCTGGTGATGTCCATGTGTAGAGCTGTCTTTTGGGTTGTTGGAAAAGGGTATTTGTTATGACCAGTGTATTCTATCTTTGCCCTGCTTCATTTTGTACTCCAAGGCCAAGCTTGCCTATTACTCCAGATAACCCTTGACTTTCTACTTTTTCATTCCAATCCCCTATTATGAAAAGTACATAATTTTTTGGTGGTAGATCTAGAAGGTCTTGTAGGTCTTCACAGAATTCTTCAACTGCAGCTTCTTCAGCATTAGTGGCTAGGACATGGACTTGGATTACTGTGATGTTGAATAATTTGCCTTGAAAACGAACTGAGATCATTCTTTGTTTTTGAGATTGCACCCAGCACTGAATTTCAGACTCTTTTGTTGCCTCTGAGGGCTATTCCATTTCTTCTAAGGTATTCTTGCTCATAGTAGGAGATATAACGGTCATCTGAATTAAATTCACTCATTCCTATCTATCTTAGTTCACTGATTTCTAAGATGTCAAGGTTCACTCAGGCCATCTCCTGCCTGATCATGTCTAATTTGCCTTGATTCATGAACCTAACATTCCAGGTTCCTATGCAGTGAAGTTCTTAATAGCATCAGACTTTACTTTCACCACCAGACACATCTACAACTGAGTGTCATTTCTGCCTTGGTCTAGCCTCTTCATTCTTTCTGGAGCTATTTCTCTGCTCTTCCCCAGTAGCATATTGGACATCATCCAACCTTGGGGGCTCATCTTCTGGTGCCATATCATTTTGCCTTTTCACAATATTCATGGGATTCTCAAAGCAAGTACCCTGGAGTGGATTGCCATTCCCTGCTCCGGTGGACCACGTTTTTTCAGAACTCCGCACTATGACCCATCCATTTTGGGTGGCTGTGTACAGTGTGGATCATAGCTTCCTTGAGTTACACAAGACTCTTTGCCATGACAATGCTGTGATCCGTGAAGGGGGATGGATGAAGATATATTGTTGTAAATGTAATAAAAAACTAAACAAGGTGAGGGTAGATTTCTCTATAGAAACACCAGGATGTCCAAACTATTCTGAGTAAAAACCCAAGGGTGAGAACATTTGAATTCACTGTTTGGGGGCTGACAGGCCATTCAGCACAGAGCTGCCAGCTACCTGGAGAAGCTGCAGGAAACAGGCTGAGGGCCTCAGCCATGACCATGCATACCAGTCCGATAGAGCACAAAGGTAGTGATGAGGAGACAATATTTCAAGATCTCTAAAATTATAATTAGTGCAAACCTATCTATGTCTCTCTTCTTGATAAGATCACGCATCCTGATAATACCACCATGATTACTGATGACCTTTGTAACAGAATTGCTCAGTTTCAGTGAGAGTCTAGCAAAAATAAAGATAAAATTTCTTTCCACCTGAATACACAGACTCACTGAATATTATCCGCAAACCTTTCTGGGTTTATGGACTGCAGAATAAAACTCTCGTGCTGAACACTAACTAGACAGAAGGTTCTTGACTCCACTGAAACTTACATATGCTGTACTCTGGGATCTTCATTCATTTAGCTTCTTCTTAATTTTGACTGTGCTGGGTCTTCCTCATGTGGCTTTTCTCTAGTTGCAGTGAACAGGCGCTACGCTCCAGTTGCAGGGAAAGGGCTTCTCGTTGCAGTGAATTCTCTTGTTGTGGAGAATGGGCTGTAGACCCGCAGGCTCAATCGCTATGCTGCATGGGCTTAGTTTGCCCTGTGGGATGTGGGATCTTCCTGACCCAGAGACAGAACCCCTGTATTCTGTATTAGCAGGAGAATTCTTTACCACTGAGCCACCAAGGAAGCCTGTGAACTCTGGGATCTTAAGCTGTAAAGTGCTCTCGATTTGAAAAAGAAAAAGAAAACTAACTTCAAGATCTCAATCTCGTTTGGAACCCATTGCTAGGAGAAGGCAATGGCATCCCACCGAGGACTCTTGCCTGGAAAATCCCAAAGGCAGAAGAGCTTGGTGGGCTGCAGTCCATGGGGTCATGAAGAGTTGGACACGACTGAGCGACTTCCCTTTCACTTTTCACTTTCATGCATTGGAGAAGGAAATGGCAACCCACTCCAGTGTTCGTGCCTGGAGAATCCCAGGGATGGGGGAGCCTGGTGGGCTGCCGTCTATGGGGTCGCAGAGTTGGACACGACTGAAGCGACTTAGCAGCAGCAGCACATAGCAGCCAGGGTTGGTGAGTAATTGCTTTCACCTCACAGCTGAGGAAAACAAGAGTGAGACGCATCACCCTAATTATGAAAGGTCACTAATTACCGAAAGTCACAGAGTTTTAGAGGAACACAGCTGGCGCTCAGCCACAGTCGGGCAACAGGGCCTGGCATTGACTTTCATGCCCAAGCAGCCAGGCTGTGGTCCAGCCCAATTCCGGACAGCCTTGACTAGGGAAGCAAGGCAAGCCTGCTCCCCAGATGACCAACTGCCCCAAGATGACTGATCCCAGCCCTGTGAACTCACTTATCTCTTTCCTCCCAAGCCCTAGACCCAAGCTGCTAAAGCAGGAACTCGAGGACATGAGGACAAAAGACCTTCTGACCTAGAGGACACCGCATAGTTCACTTCTACTGCCTTTGACCCACACCCACCCCTGCTTTTCAATCACTGAGTAGATCCTCCTCCTCCCCCGTCACCCTTTCTTGTCTTTCACTTTTCCATCCTCAAGCTAACACTGGGTCCTCTCTCCCCAGATTAAATGTTACCTTGTAAGCAACATTCCGATTGAAGGCAATTTTAATTATAAATTCACCTCCTGCCTCTGTAACAATTCCCCAAGGAGATTCTTCTGGGATTTGCAAACCAACAGTAAGTACAGGAGATGACCAAGGGAAGAACTGCCCTCCAGGGAGGGAAAAAACACAAACATGGCTCCAGACCTGGATCAGAGCCTCCATGAGGAAGGGTAGAGAGGAAGCGGGGGGGGGGGGG
>SJYA01000567.1:681128-735911 GCA_006410615.1 Neotragus moschatus | reverse complement strand
GGGGGGGGGGGGGAGAAGGGGCGGAGAGGAGGTGGGGACTCTGCCCAACTGGAAAGGCGAAAGGTTTGGGAGAAAAGTCAATAAGAGACCTGTATTTGTAAATGACTTGGGGAAACTGAATCCCAGTGGGGAAACTCCTGGTGATGGGAGAAAAGTCAAGGCATTGGGGTTGGAGTGTTATCAGAGATGACCTTTGTCCTGCCTTGTCTCTTTCAGGTACTGTAAGAATAACAGCAGTGGTTGATGTTATTCGTCAACTAAATATCTGCCCGGATGACTGGGCAGTGATACCTATTAAAGCAAATCGCTTTTCTATCACTAAGAGCCTACCATAGTCTGATCTAAATGGAAGCCTTTGTCTCTGCACATCCCAACCCTGCCAGCAGGGGATTTCCTCCAAGGAAGGCTGGTTGGGGTCAACTAGCTAACTGTAGTCTCTAAAATAAACTTCTTACAAGCTTCTCTGACTTCTGCTGTGTCTTTCCTATAAAATCTACCCCCCAAAGGAACCTCAGAACAGCCAGAATTTTTAGGGTTCTGCTCTTTCAAAAGACCTTTACTGAGGAGGGGTTTTGGGCTTTCCCTGTCCATGAAATGCTCTGGCCACCTGATGCAAAGAGCTGACTCATTGGAAAAGACCCTGATGCTGGGAAAGATTGAAGGCAAGAGAAGGGGATGACAGAGGATGAGATGGTTGGATGACATCACCAACTCAATGGACATGAGTTTGAATAAACTTCAGGAGTTCGTGATGGATAGGGAGGCCTGGCGTGCTGCAGTCCATGGGGTTGCAAAGAGTTGGACACAACTGAGTGAGTGAAATGAACTGAACTGAACTGAACTGTCCATGAAAGAGAAGATGAAAGAGAGAGGGGCCATTCTCATAGAAAGGGCAAGTGGTGGCACTAAAACTCATGGCAAGTGATGGGCAGAATGTGGACAGGAACCTCAAGGGCCCCTATTCCCTGGCCCTCCTTCATCCCACTGCTCCACACACCCTCATCCCCCCAGGAACTGCTTCAGATCCCGGGAGATGGGAGTCACGCTGCCTCTAGTGGAGTCAGGGGCAGAATCTATGGACCCTGGGATAAACAACAGCATTCTGTTCCATTCAGTTGCTTCTTTTCAGACAGTGAAAGATGGTGGACTAAAGCATGTCTACTAGACACTGGGCTGCACAAGAAGCATAATATGCTGAAAGGCAGAGGGCACCCTGAGGGGCTCCACCAAAGAGGGTGAATGAGTCCTTCCTGAGAGAAGGGGAGTATGAGCCAGGGTCGGGGCACACAGTGGGCAGAGGGCATTGTGGCTGATGGAACATCAGGCGCCAAGAGGCCAGAGCATGAAACAGCAGCAAGATCAGGGCCAGTAAGCACTTTAATATCAGGCAGGATTAAGAGCAAGTCAGGAAGGCTAGAAAGGGGGCCAACAAGGAGACAGGAACAAAACTCCTACGTCTGGACAAGAAGGCAAGACCGTAGATGAGTATCAGAATCCAGGGCAAGAAAACACAATTACTGGGAAAGATCACTTGATATACTAATTAGAATAGTACAGTGATTGCATGCTTAACATATATCAAAAAAGCACTGAAGATTTTTATTTACATGCTTTACCACGTGCCTTATTATAAAACAACTTCAAGCTATATATACATGTATACACACACATACACCCACACACATACATAGGAGTGAGTATTATTCTGCCATGGGGAAGAACAAAATCCTGCCATTTGCAACAACATGGGTGAAACTTGAGGACATTATGCTAAGTGAAATAAGTCAGACAAAGAAAGAAAAATACTGTATATCACTTATATGTAAAATCTAAAAATGCTGAACTCGGGAAGTTGGGACGGAAAGCAGAGTAAGATGATCCTGGACTCGTCTCCTCCCAGGGACACATAAAACGACAGCTATATATACACAAGCTCTCTCTGAGAATGACCTGGAGACTAGCAGAAAAGATTTTCCACAGCTAAAGATAAGAAGGAAAAGCCACATGGAGAAGGATAGGAGGAACAAGTGCAGTCTGGTTGGGACCAGTCCTGGGGGCCTAACCCATTGGTGGGAAGGATATCACAGCCCAGGACTCTTACCTGAGGGCTCTGAACACACCAAGGCCCCCCAGCCCAGGAAATCTGCACCAGGAAGACAAGCTCCCATACCATCTGGCTTTGAAAGTCAGGGAGCTTGACGCCTGGGAGAGCCAGAGGCCTGTAGGAAGCTGAGACACTACTCTTCAAGAAAACTCACCAAAATTCATTCCCTCGGAGTGTCAGCACCAAGGCAGATGTTTCAAAATCTCTTACCTTGAGGAGACTCGTTGACTAATTTTCAGGTGCCAGAGCAGCAGGGATCATGGAACTTCCGGGGGTGTGGAGAGGCTGGCAGGTGCCACTTTGATGGCAGTTTTCTTATAGCTCACCTTCCACTTAGCTGGTCCAGCACTAACGGGCACCATTTCTGACTCTTGCCATTTAACTTATTTGCACTGCTTGTCCCACTCTAGGTTCACCTGTGGACCCAACACATCTGGCAATCCTCCAAAGCAGCACCCCAACCCAGCCAGCCCCAACAGACATCCTCAGCCAGCAGCGAAGCCCCACCAGACCTGGCAGCCACTCCAGAGCTACACCAGAGCCCCTCCAAAGCAGCCTGCCACCCTCCCAGTTCCAGCAGTCACCATCAGCCAGCACTGGAGACCCTCCAGAGCAGACCACTGCTCCCCTCATACCCAATGACCAGGCTAAGTTGGCACCAGACTCCCTCCAATGTGGCGTCTCACCCTACTAATCCCAGCAGGCATTTCTGACCAATACCAGAGTCCCTCCAAAGCAGGCCACTGTTTTATCTTACCCGGTGGATACCCTCAGTTAGCAAAACAGAGCCCCTTCAAAGCAGACCCCTGCCCTGCCAGTCTTGACGGTCACCCTTCACTGGCAGCACCATCTGAAAGCAGCTTCGATCCCAGGGGCCACCTGTACACAGCACAGCACCAACAATGACTGGAGCCAAGGCTTAGAGGCCACCACAACATGGGCAGTCCTTCACACCAGCACATCTGTGGTAAGCATGGCCCGGCCACAACATGAAGACAAGCAGCAGATCTAAACCATACCAAGCATCTTTTCTGATTAGAGACAGCAAGAGAAAGAAGAACAAAGAAATCCCAGAGTCAGCAGAAGAAAGGAAATAATAAAGATCAGAGAGAAAATATATAAAACAGAGGTTTCAAAAACAATAGGAGAAGAATCGAACACCACGATCAAGTTGGATTTATTCCAAGTTTACAAGGATGGTTCAACATTTGCAAATCAATTAATGGGATACACTATGTTAACCTATATTAACGAAAGGAAGGAGAAATNAGGAAATAATAAAGATCCGAGAGAAAATATACAAAACAGAGGTTTCAAAAACAATAGGAGAAGAATCGAACACCACGATCAAGTTGGATTTATTCCAAGTTTACAAGGATGGTTCAACATTTGCAAATCAATTAATGGGATACACTATGTTAACCTATATTAACGAAAGGAAGGAGAAATCACATAATCATTTTAATAGACACAGAAAAAGTGTTCAGCAATATTCAACATATATTCATGGTTAAAAAAAAATGTTATCGAAGTGGGTATAAAGAGAACATATCTCAACATAATGAAGGCCATTTATAACAAACCCATACCCAACATCATACTCAATAGTGAAAGGCTGAAACTTTTCTCTAAAAACAAGAACAAGACAAGGATGCCCACCCTTGCCACTTTTATTTAACATGATATTGGAAATCCTAACCAAAGCATTCAGACAAGAAAAATAAGAAGCATCCAAATTGAAAATGAAGAAGTAAAATGGTTAGTGTTTACAGAAGACTCGATACTACATGTAAACACCCCAAAATCTACTAAAACTAATACATGAATTCAGCAAAGTTACAGTGTGTAAAATTAATATTCAGAAATCTATAGTGTTTCTATATTGCTAACAATGATCTATTATAAAGAAAATTTTAAAATAATCCCATTGACAATTGCATCTAAAGAGAACCAAATACCTAGGAATAAACTTAACCAAGGAGGTGAAAGATCCATACTCTAAAAATTATAAAAGAGTGATGAAGGTATCTGAAGATGACACAAATAAAAGATATACCTGGCTTATAAGCTGGAAGAATTACTACTACTAAAATGTTCATATGACCCAAAACAATCCAGGGATTAAATGCAGTCCCTATCAACATACCAGGGCATTTTTCATGGAACTAGAAAAAGATAATCTTAAAATTTGTATGGAACCACAAAAGATCCCAAATAGTCAAAGTCATCTTGAGAAAGAACAAAACTGAAGATATCATGATCACTGGTTTCAAGCTGCACTATAAACACTGTTCTCCTGATAAAAAGGAAACAAAAGACACATAGATGAATGGAAGAGATTAGAGAACCTATAAATAAAACCACTCTTCTGTAGTCAGTTAATCCAAAATAAAGGAGGCAAAAATATAAAATGGAGTAGACAGCTTCCTCCATAAATATTCCTGGGAAAACAGGACAGCTACTTGCAAAAGAATCAGACTAGACCATTTTCTTATATATGAAATAAACTCAAAATGGATTAAGGACCTAGGCAATGGCACCCCACTCCAGTATTCTTGCCTGGAAAATCCCATGGATGAAGGAGCCTGGTAGGCTACAGTCCATGGGGTCGCTAAGAGTCAGACATGAATGAGCAACTTCACTTTCTCTTTTCACCTTCATGCACTGGAGAAGGAAATGGCAACCCACTCCAGTGTTCTTGCCTGGGGAATCCCAGGGATGGGGGAGCCTGATGGGCTGCCGTCCATTGGGTCGCACAGAGTTGGACACAACTAAAGTGACTTAGCAGCAGCAGCAGCAGCAGCAGCAGCAGTAAGAACTGAAACCATAAAACTCCTAGAAGAAAACATAAGCACAATGGTCTTTGACATCCGTCTTGTTTTTTTTTTTTTTTTTGGATCTGTTTGCTCAGGCAAGAGAAATAAAAGCAAAAATAAACAAACAGGATTACCTCAAACTAAAACATCTTGCACAACAAAGGAAACCACAACAAAATGAAAAGGCAAACTACTGAATGAAAGAAGATATTTGCAAATGGTATATCCAATGGGGTTAATATTCAAGCCAAATTTTGTAGAAAAAACCTATAATTCAGTATAAAAAGATCTAATTTAAAAAACAGCCAGAGTACCTATACAGACATTTCTCCAAAGAAGACATGGAAACACCAAATATGAAAAGATTCTCAACAGCACTAATTTCCTGGGAAATGCAAATTTTAAACACAGTAAGATATCACCTCATATCTGTCAAAATGATCATCATCAAAAAAACAAATATTATGTTTTGGAAAGGGGGTGGAGAAAAGTTAACAGTCATGCTCTCTTGGTAAAAATGTAAACTGGTGCATTCAATGGCACCAACCTACATTTAAATCTACCAATCTACACCAATCTGATTGGTGCAACCAAACTGGAAGACAGCATGCAGGTACCTCAAAAAAATTAATATAANGGAGAAAAGTTAACAGTCATGCTCTCTTGGTAAAAATGTAAACTGGTGCATTCAATGGCACCAACCTACATTTAAATCTACCAATCTACACCAATCTGATTGGTGCAACCAAACTGGAAGACAGCATGCAGGTACCTCAAAAAAATTAATATAACAACTACCGTATGATTCAACAAGTCCATTTTCAGATAACTACCCAGAGAAAGTAGAAACACTAATTTGAAAATATGCATGCAGCCCTATGTCAACTGGGCATGCTAAGTCTCATTAGCTCAGTTCAGTCGCTCTTTGCGACCCCATGANTTTTGCATTTCTTTTCCATGGGGATGGTCTTGATCCCTGTCTCCTATACAATGTCACAAACCTCATTCCATAGTTCATCAGGCACTCTATCTATCAGATCTAGGCCCTTAAATCTATTTCTCACTTCCACTGTATAATCATAAGGGATTCGATTTAGGTCACACTTGAAGTCTCTTCAGTCATGGCTAATTCCTTGTGACCCTATGGACTGTAGCCCACCAGGCTCCTCCATCCATGGAATTCTCTAGGCCAGAATACTAGAGTGAATTACATGCCCTCCTCCAGGGGATCTTCCCGACTCAGGGATCAAACCCACTTCTCCTGCTTTGACAGGCAGGTTCTTTACCACTAGAACCACCTGAGAAGCAAAATGTCCATTGTAGCATTATTTATAATAGCCAAGATATAGAAGCAACTTCTTATTGTTGTTCAGTTGCTAAGCCATGTCCAACTCTTTGCAACCCCATGGACTGAAGCATACCAGGCTTCCGTGTCCTTCACCATCTCTCGGAGTTTGCTCAAACTCATGTCCTTTGAGTCTATGATACCATTCAACCATCTCATCCTCTACTGCCTACTTCTTCTCCTGCCCTAAATCTTTCCAGTATCAGGGTATTTTCCAATGAATCAACTCTTCACATTAGGTGGCCAAAATATTGGAGCTTCAGCTTTAGCATCAGTCCTTCCTGTGGATACTCAGGGTTGATTTCCTTTAGGATTAACTGGTTTGATCTTTCTGTCCAAGGGTCTCTCCAGAACCACAATTCAAAGGTATCAATTTTTTGGTCCTCAGTCTTTTTATGGTCCAGCTTTAACATCCAAACATGACTACTGGCAAAACCAATGTTTTGATTCTACGGATGGTTACAGTAACTAGTTAACTTTGGAATCAATTCTCATTAGGTAAGACTAAAGACTGATATAATATTTCTTTTTTTATTATTAATTAATTTTATTTTTGGCTGCATTGGGTTTTTGTTGCTCACAGGCTTTCTCTAATTGCTGCGAACTGGAACTCCTCTTGTTGTGGAGCACAGGCTCTGGGCTCAAGGGCTTCAGTAGCTGTGGCTCCCAGGCTCTCGAGCACAGGTTTAATAGTTGTGGCACACGGGTGTAGTTGCTCTGAGCATGTGGGTTCTTCCTGGACCAGGGATCGAACCCATGTCCCTTGCATTGGCAGGCGGATTCTTAACCACTGGACCACCAGGGAAGCCCTTATAATATTTCTTAATATTTATTGATTTATATGATTGAACCAGGTCTTACCTGAAGCACATGGGATCATCAATCTTCATTGAAGCATGTGAGAACTTTAGTTGTGGCATGCAAACTCCTACTTTTGGCATGTGGGAACTGGTTCCCCAGCCATGGATCAAATGCAGGGCCTCTGCTTTGGGATCACATAAACAGAACCACCAGGGAAGTCTCAGCACTGAATATTCTTGAGAGAAGAAATTTAGGTGACTTATCCCATGGCTAGAGCATAACTGGTTTTTGATGAGTGACAATTTGAAGCAACAAAAAAAAAGTAAATGAGTAAATATATTAATGAATTAAGAAGTGGACAGAGTTTTGAGAGAAGATCTACCATGAATCAGTATGAAGAGGCATCAGATACAGTTTTCAAGACTACATGTATGTATCTAGTGAGATATATCTATTGAGATTACCTTAGCACAGATGTCAGGCTTTTTAGAAAGCTTCTAGACTTAAATATCAGAGAAGACAATGGCACCCTACTCCAGTACTCTTGCCTGGAAAATCCCATGGATGGGGGAGCCTGGCAGGCTGTGGTCCATGGGGTCGCTGAGGGTCTGACACAACTGAGTAACTTCACTTTCACTTTTCGGTTTCATGCATTGGAGAAGGAAATGGAAACCCACTCCAGTGTTCTTGCCTGGAGAATCCCAGGGACAGAGGAGCCTGGTGGGCTACCATCTATGGGGTTGCACAGAGTCAGACACGACTGAAGTGACTTAGCAGCAGCAGACTTAAATATTGTTTAATTATTTTATTGCTGACCTAAGAAATTCTCACAAATGCAGTGACTTTAAATAACACAATATACTATCTTATAGTTAGAGTGAATATGTCTCAATGCACTAAAATCAAGGCATCAGGAAGATGGTGTTTCTGTTAGAGGACCTAAAGAAAAATCATCCCCTAACTCATTTTAATTGTCAGAATACACACAGCTGCCTACATCTCAGAACAACATCTAACCACAAAGACAACATCTAACCACAAAGACAAGAACTAGAACTTGAAGCAAAGCATTGAACTGCTCCACATAGCATTGAACTGGACCATAAAGAAAGCTGAGCACTGAAGAATTGATGCTTTTGAACTGCGGTGTTGGAGAAGACTCTTGAGAGACCTTTGGACTGCAAGGAGATCCAACCAGTCCATTCTGAAGGAGATCAGTCCTGGGTGTTCATTGGAAGGACTGATGCTAAAACTGAAAAACTGAAACTCCAATACTTTGGCCACCTGATGTGAAGAACTGATTCATTGGAAAAGACCCTGATGCTGGGAAAGATTGAAGGCAGGAGGAAAAGGGGATGACAGAGGATGAGATGGTTGGATGGCATCACTGACTCGATGGACATGAGTCTGAACAAGCTTCAGCAGTTGATGATGGACAGGGAAGCCAGGCAGGCTGCAGTCCATGGGTTTGCAAAGAGTTGGACACAACTGAGCAAGTGAACTGAACTGAACTGATCACCCCTCACCCTCCCTCACCACAGCCAAAAATAGTTCTCAGCTTTTAAGGACTCATGTACATAAATGGGGTCCACAGAGATAATCCAGAATAATCTCCCCACCTCAAGTTTGAATATCTTAATTGTGAAGAGAAAAAGTTAAATTTTAAAAGCAATCCTGTGTTCTGATCCTTAGAGGCAAGTCATGACTCATGGAAAAAGAACCTGCCCCCTATCTGATGACCTATAGTCTAGTTTCCTGGCCCTCACAAGAGACCCCCCGGGTAATTGTTTTTCTGTTAAACTTTCCTAGAGAACTGTTTTTCTGAGAATTGGCTAACCGCCGCAAGGTGGTCAGTCAGCCTTTTCAACCTGATAATTTCCAGACCTATCTCTGTAAAGGTCAAGCTATGCCCACCAATCAGTTTGTTCAGATTGTCTTCACCCCACCTATACCTACTTGTAGCTTTTGTGTATAAAAACTGCTCTATAACTGAGGTCGGGGTTCGCTCCTTTCGAGGATGATCGAACCCCGGCGCGCCGGTTCAATAAATCCTCTTGCTGTTTGCATCGAATTCGGGTCTTGGTGATCTGTGAAGCGACGTCTCCCGTGATTAGGCCGTTCAGGGCCTAACAATTTGGGGGCTCGTCCGGGATTCCTCGCTTCTCCCAGATCTCCTGGACTATTGAATTCGGAGGTACGCTCGAGCATCATTCTGTGAGTCTGTTTTTNTGAAGAGAAAAAGTTAAATTTTAAAAGCAATCCTTTGTTCTGATCCTTAGAGGCAAGTCATGACTCATGGAAAAAGAACCTGCCCCCTATCTGATGACCTATAGTCTAGTTTCCTGGCCCTCACAAGAGACCCCCCGGGTAATTGTTTTTCTGTTAAACTTTCCTAGAGAACTGTTTTTCTGAGAATTGGCTAACCGCCGCAAGGTGGTCAGTCAGCCTTTTCAACCTGATAATTTCCAGACCTATCTCTGTAAAGGTCAAGCTATGCCCACCAATCAGTTTGTTCAGATTGTCTTCACCCCACCTATACCTACTTGTAGCTTTTGTGTATAAAAACTGCTCTATAACTGAGGTCGGGGTTCGCTCCTTTCGAGGATGATCGAACCCCGGCGCGCCGGTTCAATAAATCCTCTTGCTGTTTGCATCGAATTCGGGTCTTGGTGATCTGTGAAGCGACGTCTCCCGTGATTAGGCCGTTCAGGGCCTAACAATTGCATCTGAAAAGTCCCTTTTGCCACATGTAGTAACAGTCACAGTTTCCTTCGATTAGGGTCTGGATATCTTTTTAAGTATCTTTTTAAAAAACTTTAAAAACGTCTTTGTTGAATTTGTTACAGCATTGCTTCTGTTGTTTATGTTCTGATTTTTCGGCCGGGAGGCATATGGAATCTTAGCTCCCCAGCTAAGGATCAAAGCAGGACCCACTGCACTGGAATGAAAAGCCGTAACCACCGGACAACCAGGGAAGACACTGGATGGGCTCTAGGAGCCATTATTCTGCCTCTCAAAGATGGATACTGAAGAGTGCCACAGAAGTGAAGTTAGAACCATATGACTTGTCCCAAAGAATTCTCTATACTTTTTTTTTTTGTCACTGTAGCTTCTATTCCCATGCAAATCAACTGTTTCCTCATACGTGATGGGATTATTAGCACTTTTACATGAACTATCATTGACCTCTCTTTGCCCTTGGCCTTTGCCATTGTATACATAACTCTATTTTTGCTTTAATTATTAGAAACTTTACCTTTGTTTTAGAAATCTAGATTGAGAAATGCGTGTCTCTGAGTTTCCCCCATAGTGTGCTTTCCTGGCATAGCAGATCGGATTGACATGAGTCATCCTCAGTTTGCTTTGTGTAGCTTACTTTGCCACTAACAGATTCATAATATGTAAATGCCTTCAAAAGCTTTGGCACATTCACTTTTATTTTGTTCCAAATTGGAGGCTATGTCTGTCTTTTAAAGACAAAGACAAAGGAGGAAATTGACTGTTCTTCCAGTTGACCAAAATAAACAATGAAATTTACATTCCGAATCATGGTTGCCAGCTCAATAGGTTTTCATACTTTCAGAAAAAATTCAAGGCCTTAAAATGTTCCTAAACATAATATATACTGAATAAACGTTTTTGTTTAATTATGTGAATTAAGATGTATAGATGGCTACCCAGCAGATAACTGAATTTTTTTAAAAAATGATAGTTCTGCTTCCAAATTGTAATGGCTGGTTTTGGCCTATGTTTTCATTTTGCTCCCTAAACCTCCTAGCCAGAAATTCTGCACTTCAGGAGAAAGTTTACTGAGTGGATGCAATAGGAATAATTTATGAAGGAAATATGATATTTGAGAGTCATTCTTATAGCAAAATGCATTACCCATTTTGGAATAACAGTATTCAGAGGTGGGGAGGCCTGGCGAGAACAAGTGACTGAGTACTCTGGTAAGAACAAAAGTCAATGTTAAAATGTAAAAAAAAAAAAGGGGGGGGGGAAACAAGTAAAATCTTAAATATGACAAAGAAATTTTTTTCTAAATCTAAGAGATAAAACTAGTAGGAATGCAGCAAGGAATACTGGATGATTTAATGACAATAAATAGGATAAGAATCAGTTCATAAGATGGTTATGATGACTTAATTTCAGGGTTAATGATCAAGGATGAGAAAAATAGGTTCATGGGAATCATCTGGAAGTATTTGTAAGGAATTAATTACTGCAACCATCAGAGATTGTGAGGTGAAGGATTTAAGGTATAAATGACTTCTACTGTTCAATTTATATTCTTTTGTACTTCGAATCTATGTCAAAATAAAGTGACTCCTCAAAATAGAAGCCAGTAAAAATTCTAGAAATGAAAATGACAATAAATAAAATAAAAAATCCAATGAACAGTTTCAATAGCAACTTAGACATAGGTAAGGGAAAATTTGTGAAACTGAAAAAAATTGGAAAAAATTACAGTGAAAATTACAAAGAAAAGAAAGACGGATAACACAAAAAAGACAATAAAAGGCAAATGGGATATGATGAAGAATAGGATAAGTGGCTCAGAAGGAGAAGTGACAGTGAATAGGAAAGAAGTGATATTTGAATATATAATGGCTTAGAATGTTCCAAAACTGACAAAAGACATCACATCTCAAATACAGAAAACTAGAACTTTAGCCAGGATAAATGCAAAGAAAATCATATTTAGTTCATTATAGTGTGGGCCTACTGAGAACCAGAGATAAAGAGAACATTTAAAGTGAAGTCAAGGGGAAAAAAAAGGCATTTAAACTTCAAATGCCTAACAATAAGAATAATAGTTGACTTTAAAACAGAAACTTGTGGCTGATTCATGTCAATGTATAGAAAAATGAATACAGTATTGTAAAGCAAAACAAACTAAAAAATAAAAATTTAAACTTAAAAAAAAAAAAGAAAAAGAAAAACAGTGCAAGCCAGGAAAACGTGGTACAATATCTTCAAAATTCTAAAAGATAAACTGACAATCTAGAATTTTATGTTAGTAAAACCATAAACAAAGTATATTTAAATATAAAGAATTTTAAGGAAAATGTATTCAAATTATTTACTTCAACTGATACAATGTTTTAACTCACTGGTTTTCAGATTTTTCTTAATGATATATAAGTGCTTAAAACTTTAAAATCTTACAAAGTTTCTTAAAGTACATTGTAAAGAAAAAAGGCAATAACCTTATTTGAACCAACAAAAATAGTTACATATATATATAAACTTGAAAAAATATTAACTATGTAAAAAATACAATATTGATTTAAATCAAATATTTCTGTTGTCAAATAGGTTGTTAAAACTAACTTCAGAAGAAAAAATCTAATTGAAAGAGGAAAAATATAAATATATATATATATATATACATATATATCACATAAGCCTATCAAGAGGTACTTGAAGANTTGAACCAACAAAAATAGTTACATATATATATAAACTTAAAAAAATATTAACTATGTAAAAAATACAATATTGATTTAAATCAAATATTTCTGTTGTCAAATAGGTTGTTAAAACTAACTTCAGAAGAAAAAATCTAATTGAAAGAGGAAAAATATAAATATATATATATATATACATATATATCACATAAGCCTATCAAGAGGTACTTGACTTCACTTTTCATGAGAACAATGAAAATTTAAACTACAATGGAATAATATTTTCACCTATCTAATTGATAAAATATAAAAACATTGATAACACTGTTGGTTGGTGAGACTGTGGAAGAAAAGACATTTTCTGACATTTCTGATTGACATGCAAACGTAGTATACCACTATGGAAAAAAATTCTGCAATACCACCAAGTTTACAAATGTACTTCTCTCTGATACAGCAGATACACTTTTGGGAATTTACCCTACAGAAAAACCTGAAGAATTCAAAATGATCAGTGAAAAATGTTATTGATTATAACACTATTTGTAAGAGTAAAAATTTGTAAAGTAACGTATTGTCTATCAGTAAAAAGATAATAAAATAAGTTATGGTTTGTATACACAACTAAATACACAGCTGTACTTAGAATGGAGGATGTCTTATATACTATAATGAAAGGTCTCCATATCATAGTGTTAAATAGAAACAGTAAGGCAAAGCAGTGTGTGATAAATTTTGTGTCAGAAAATTAGGAACACAGTAATACTGTATAATAATTCAGTAGCTTAAAGAAACACTAGAAGGATATACAAAACTAATAAAAGTGTTTCTCTAAAAAGTAAGAGTGATAAGTGAGTTGAAGTTTTAAATGTCAATGTTTGTCCTTTATGTAATTTTGATTGCTTTTTCCCTGAGAATCTATTATTGAGTTGAGAAGTAACATTTTAGTAAATAATAAATTATTGGAAGGGAAAGGAATAGGAAAAAAGGAAATGTAATGATTAGAGAAAATAGGGGTCTTAATGACCTGTATAACCATGATGGTGTGATCAGTCACCTAAAGCCAGACATCCTGGAGTGTGACGTCAAGTGGACCTTANGAGAAGTAACATTTTAGTAAATAATAAATTATTGGAAGGGAAAGGAATAGGAAAAAAGGAAATGTAATGATTAGAGAAAATAGGGGTCTTAATGACCTGTATAACCATGATGGTGTGATCAGTCACCTAAAGCCAGACATCCTGGAGTGTGACGTCAAGTGGACCTTAGAGTCATTAATACTAACAAATCTAGTGGAGATGATGGGATTCCAGCTGAGCTATTTCAGATCCTAAAAGATGATGCTGTGAAACTGCTGCACTCAAAATGCCAGCAAATCTGGAAAATCCAGCAGTGGTTATAGGACTAGAAAAGGTTACCTTTTATTCCAATCTCAAAGAAAGGAAATGCCAAAGAATGTTCAGACTATTGTACAATTGTGCTCATTTCACATGCTAGGAAGCTTATACTCACAATCCTTCAAGCTAGGCTTCCACAGTATGTGAACTTCCAGATGTGCAGTTTGATTTCATTGACTATGCTAAAGTCTTTGACTGTGTGGATCACAACAAACTGGAAAATTCTTAAATGGGAATACCAGACCACCTGANAGTCCAGCGTTTCTCATGAGGTACTCTGCATATAAGTTAAATAAGCAGGGGGACAATATACAGCCTTGCCGTACTGCTTTTCCTGTTTGGAACCAGTCTATTGTTCCATGTCCAGTTCTAACTGTTGCTTCCTGACCTGCATATATACAAATTAAGGACAGAACTGACCAATGGTTCTAAGTTTCCCTTCTATTTCAGTCCAGGTGCATCCAGCTGTCTCTCCCAGTTATCTAAAAGTTCCACGAATCTGAAGCCCTAAATTATTACATCTTGCTCCTCTTCAACTGGTAGCAAGGAAAAGACTCACACGAGCTCACATGAGCTGGGTTCCTATGCAGATGTACCATTTCTGTGCCCAAGTTCTTTCATCACAGTAAGGCAAAACTCAGAAATCAAGGATATACCTACTATAAGCGGGTATTGAAGGGTTATGGGCAACTATCCAGAGCTCCAAGTGGGAGTGTGCAACAGGTGCAGCCATCTGGAGAACTACTAGTACTTAAATTATTTATGTACATACCTTCTGACCTAGCACTTCCATAACCAGAAGTGACAGTAAGAAAGACCATTNGATATACCTACTATAAGCGGGTATTGAAGGGTTATGGGCAACTATCCAGAGCTCCAAGTGGGAGTGTGCAACAGGTGCAGCCATCTGGAGAACTACTAGTACTTAAATTATTTATGTACATACCTTCTGACCTAGCACTTCCATAACCAGAAGTGACAGTAAGAAAGACCATTTTTAATTCATGGGCTTCTAGGCCAATCTATTTTCGCTATTATAGAAAAAAACCACTGAAGAGCCAAAAAACCACTCAGACTGTATGCTGCATCTTGAAGGACATCACCATACCCCCTAAAGAGTGTGACTCCCAAGTAATTTCCTTGCTGCTTATATATGAGCTTTGTGTAGCACACCATAGAGTCAAGAGTTTCCTGATAATGAAAGTAATGAAAAATCAATACATATCCTGATCATGTGCCTATAGGGGAAACTCTTTCATTTAAAAGAAGAAAGATTCCATTGATCTAAGGAGACATTAGATGAGTCTAGAAATCAGATACTCTGTGAGCCCTGAGAAAGTGATACTGGCTAAAACACAACAGGCAGGAAAGATCCATACCTAGAACATGTATCAGTATCAGTAGAGACAAAATACTGCCCTGTCAGGAATCAAAAGGATCCTGTGTGATCATTATCCTCTCGAACAGTCTCCTTGAGAAATGGTACATTACTGAGGTCACAGAACTAGTCTTTGTTATTGAAAGGCCAGCGGCTACAACATCTAAGTTATTTATGGGAAGAAGTGCATTTTGGGGACTATTTTAGCATATAATTTATTTATTGACATACAGGTGATTTACAGTATCCTGTATGGTTCAGGTATACAGAACAACAATCAGTTATACAAATATATATATATATATATATATATATATATACATATAATTTTTTTTCAGATTCTTTTACCTTAGAGGTTATCACCTAATATTGAATATAGTTCCCTGTGTGGTTTTAGCATATACTTTAACATCTCAGGGCATAGGTCAAGTCAACTGCAGTAATAAAAGTGTCTATTTCGTATCAGCCACCACCATTTTAGCCATTACATAAGGACTTGGGTAGCAGAGGGTAGGAGCTGCTGACACCCATAGAACCACTCATTCCACCCTCTCATTGTTCAATGCCTCCTCTGTGTTACATGCTTTCTTATAAGCACTTCCATGAGACACCAAGAACCAAACATTCTGTTCAAATGTATTGGTTCTTTCAGATGGCACTTCTCAGAACTTCTGTGTTGAATACGCCAACCTTGTTCCTATGAGGCTCTAGACCAACAAGGCAAGAAATAGACCACTCCCCAGGAGTCCATGTATATCTTTACCCCAAGACACTTTTCCAACCTCACGGAACTGATGACCAGGTATATTGCTTGCAGCTCTGCCCACTAAGATTATTTCCCCCTACCTGTGTTTTTCTATTGCATACCCGAGTTAAGTTTTAGTTTGGCAATCACCCAACTTTACGTCACAAAAACATATTCAGCCAACAAATCTGT
Organism: Neotragus moschatus; assembly: GCA_006410615.1. Lineage (NCBI taxonomy): Eukaryota > Metazoa > Chordata > Mammalia > Artiodactyla > Bovidae > Neotragus > Neotragus moschatus. The sequence goes on along the minus strand of SJYA01000567.1, from coordinate 719,722 downwards.
GAGTCACACAGGGTTGATTTCCTCCAAAATCTGAACAGAGGACCTCCCCAACCCATGAGGCTGTAGGCACAATCTGAAGACAAGAAAGTAGGGGCTGATAGTGCAGCCAGAGTAGGTGACATAGGGTATGGACCATGTTTTTCTGTACTACAGGCCCTTTGGACCAAGTTGGATACATACTTAACTGTGGTATTTCCATTGTGTGAGGACTGCTGCTATATCCACTCAAATACATTATTTCTGGGTCTACTAATGGCTATGTCATAATGGGGAATTCTGGTCTCTTGATGTTTCATTGTCAGAAATTGCATCTATTTAGTGTCCAAAAGAACCTTTAAAAAAATTAGAATAGACTTACTCCAGAATCCTGTTGGTCTAGTCTGCAACTCTTGGCCTGAGGCTAACCAGAGAGTACAGTCAGCAATCTTAATCTACCCTGGATCTCTGCAGCACCATAGGCTCTGCCAAGTGACACAGCCAAAACAAAGGATTCATGTTAGCTCAGACGGCCATAACAAAATACGATAGACTGAGTGGCTTAAACAACAGAAATCTGTTTTCTCACAGTTCTGAAAGCTAGAAGTCTGAGATGAGGATGCCACCACAACGCGGTTCTGGGGTGGGCTTTCTCCCTTGCTTACATACAGCGACCTACTCACTGTGTCCTCGCATGGGGTAAAGAGAGCAATGGCGTCTCTTCCTCAACTGATAATGGCACCTCTTCTGAGTTCCACTGTAATGACCCCATTTAACCAGAATCACCTTGTAAAAGGCCCCAAGAGAGTCACTTCGGGGAAGGGGGAGGAGGGCATCAACATATTAATTTGCAAGAAACACAATTCAGTCATAGCAAGACTGCTCATGCTAAAGTTTGAACCTGCTATAGAACCCCATTTTTCCTCTGGATACCACTCAAAACTGGCATCCTTTGGAGTCACCCAATGATGTCACCNGACCAACAAGGCAAGAAATAGACCACTCCCCAGGAGTCCATGTATATCTTTACCCCAAGACACTTTTCCAACCTCACGGAACTGATGACCAGGTATATTGCTTGCAGCTCTGCCCACTAAGATTATTTCCCCCTACCTGTGTTTTTCTATTGCATACCCGAGTTAAGTTTTAGTTTGGCAATCACCCAACTTTACGTCACAAAAACATATTCAGCCAACAAATCTGTGAGTCACACAGGGTTGATTTCCTCCAAAATCTGAACAGAGGACCTCCCCAACCCATGAGGCTGTAGGCACAATCTGAAGACAAGAAAGTAGGGGCTGATAGTGCAGCCAGAGTAGGTGACATAGGGTATGGACCATGTTTTTCTGTACTACAGGCCCTTTGGACCAAGTTGGATACATACTTAACTGTGGTATTTCCATTGTGTGAGGACTGCTGCTATATCCACTCAAATACATTATTTCTGGGTCTACTAATGGCTATGTCATAATGGGGAATTCTGGTCTCTTGATGTTTCATTGTCAGAAATTGCATCTATTTAGTGTCCAAAAGAACCTTTAAAAAAATTAGAATAGACTTACTCCAGAATCCTGTTGGTCTAGTCTGCAACTCTTGGCCTGAGGCTAACCAGAGAGTACAGTCAGCAATCTTAATCTACCCTGGATCTCTGCAGCACCATAGGCTCTGCCAAGTGACACAGCCAAAACAAAGGATTCATGTTAGCTCAGACGGCCATAACAAAATACGATAGACTGAGTGGCTTAAACAACAGAAATCTGTTTTCTCACAGTTCTGAAAGCTAGAAGTCTGAGATGAGGATGCCACCACAACGCGGTTCTGGGGTGGGCTTTCTCCCTTGCTTACATACAGCGACCTACTCACTGTGTCCTCGCATGGGGTAAAGAGAGCAATGGCGTCTCTTCCTCAACTGATAATGGCACCTCTTCTGAGTTCCACTGTAATGACCCCATTTAACCAGAATCACCTTGTAAAAGGCCCCAAGAGAGTCACTTCGGGGAAGGGGGAGGAGGGCATCAACGTATTAATTTGCAAGAAACACAATTCAGTCATAGCAAGACTGCTCATGCTAAAGTTTGAACCTGCTATAGAACCCCATTTTTCCTCTGGATACCACTCAAAACTGGCATCCTTTGGAGTCACCCAATGATGTCACCTTATCATTTCCAGTTTAGTAAACTCTGCCTGCAAAGTCCAAGGGCTTCCAAGAAGGTTGTCATGTTTTCGGTGGTAAGTTGTTCAAGATTCAATAAATATCTCCACTTGGAAAACATATTGCAACAAGCTCTAGATCACTAAACATCTAAAAACTGATATGGCATCCCCCTAAGTATTTGTATTTTTAGGAATAGTTTGTATTTCAATAAACTATACCTAAAAATTCAGTTCAGTTCAGTTCAGTTCAGTCGCTCAGTCGTGTCCGACTCTTGCGACCCCATGAATCGCAGCACGCCAGGCCTCTCTGTCCATCACCAACTCCCGGAGTTCACTCAGAGTCGCGTCCATAGAGTCAGTGATGCCATCCAGCCATCGCATCCTCGGTCGTCCCCTTCTCCTCCTGCCCCCAATCCCTCCCAGCATCAAAGTATTTTCCAATGAGTCAACTCTTTGCATGAGGTGGCCAAAGTACTGGAGTTTCAGCTTTAGCACCATTCCTAAAAATTCAAGAGGAAGAAATACTTCCAAATTATTCTGTGAAACCAGCATTTGTTGTTGTTCAGTAGCTCAATCAGGTCCAACTCTTTGTGACCCCATAAATTGCAGCATGCCAGGCTTCCCTGTCCTTCAGCATTTCCCAAAGTTTAAACAGCTCCATTCATGTCCATTATGTCAGTGATGCCATCCAACCATCTCATCCTCTGTCATCCCATTCAGACTCTGATTTCCCCCGAATCAGAGTCTTTTCCAGTGAGCTGACTCTTCACATCAGGTGGCCAAAGTATTGGAGCTTGAGCTTCAGTATCCATGTTTCCAGTGAAAATTCAGGGTTGATTTCCTTTAGGATTGACTAGTTTGAACCCCTTGCTGTCCAAGAGACTCAAGAGTTTTCTCCAGCACCACAGTTCAAAAACATCAATTTTTTGCCACTCAACGTTCTTCATGGTCCAGCTCTCACATCCATACATGACTACTGGAAAAACCATAGCTTTGACTCTAGGGACCCTTGTTGGCAAAGTGATGTCTCTATTTTTTAATATGCTGTCTAGGTTTGTTGTAGCTTTCCTTCCAAGGAGCAAGCATCTTTTCATTTCGAGGCTGCCGTCCACAGTGATTTTGTAGCCCAAGAACATAAAATCTGTCACTGCTTCCACTTTTTCCTCACCTATTTGCCATGACACAGTGGGGCCAGATGCCATGATCTTAGTTTTCTGAATGTTGAGTTTTAATCCAACTTTTTCATTCTTCTCTTTACCGTCATTAAGAAGCTCTTTCGTTCCTCTTCACTGTCAGTCATTAGAGTGGTATCTTTCTCCGGTAATCTTGATTCCAACTTGTGATTCATCCAGCCCAGCATTTTGCAAATAAGTTAAATAAGCAAGGTGACAATATATAGCCTTCTCAATTTTGAACGAGTCTGTTGTTTCATGTCCAGTTCTAACTGTTGCTTCTTGTCCTGCATACGGGTTTCTTAAGAGACAAAAAACCCTGGAATAAACTTAACCAAGGAGGTAAAAAGAGAGGTATTCTGAAAATTATGAAATATTGACCAAAGTCATTTAAGATTACACAAATAAAAAAAATGTACTCCAAGAGGCACATGAAACGATGCTCAGCATCACTAATCATTAAAGAAATGCAAATCAAAACTGCAATGAAATATCACCTTACAACAGAATGCCCGTCATCAAAAAAAATCTACAAATAATAAGTGCTAAAAAGGGTCTGGAGAAAAGAGAAGCCTCCTTGGTGGGAACATCACTGTTAGAAAGAATGTAAACTGGTACAGCCAATGTGGAGAACAGTATGAAGTTTCCTTAAAAAAAAAAAAAAACTAAACAGAAATAAATGGAAAACTTTAATAATGAAAAAAATGTACTGTGTTTACAGATTGAAATAATTAATGCTCTTAATATGTTTTTACTTCTCAAAGTAATCTACAGATTAAATGCAATCTCTATCAGTATACCAAGGCATTTTTCTGCAGAACTAGGAAAAATATGCCTAACATGTGTATAGAACCACAAAAGACCCCAAAGAGACAAAACCTTCTTGAGAAAGAGGAACAAAACTGAAGGCATCATGCTCCTTGATTTCAAACTATTACAAAACTCTAAGAGTCAAAACACTGTGATACTATTAAAAAGCAGATACATAGATCCATGGAACAGATGACAGAACCCCAAAATAAACCCACATTCTATAGTCAATATATCTGCACTGAGAAGGCAAAATTATAAAATGACGTAGAGAGCTACTTCCATCAATAGCCTGGGAAAACTGGACAGCTACTTCAAAAGAATCAAACTAGAACATTTTCTTATGTCATATACAAAATAAACTCAAAATGGATTGAGGATCTAACAAAAGACCTGAAGCCATAAAACTCTGGAAGAAAATATAAGCAGTATGCTTTCTGACATTGGTCTTAGCAATATCATTTTGGATCTGTTTCCTCAGGCAAGGGAAACTAGAGCAAAATAAACAAATAGGACTCCATGAAACTAAAATCCTTTTTCACACAAAGGAAACCAACAGCAAAATGAAAAGGCAAACTGAACTACTGAATGAAAGAAGGTATTTCCGAATAATATATGCAATGGGGGTGGATTTCTTAATTATATAATGGACTCAAATAACTCAATATAAAAAATATCTGTATAGACTTTTCTCCAAAGAAGACAAAGAGATTGCTAAGAGACACATGAAAAGATGTTCAACATCACTAATTGTCAGAGAAACACCAATTGAAATCACAGTGAGATATCAATTCACATCTGTCAGAATGGCTGTCATCAAAAAGACAACAAATAATAGTATTACCAAGGATATGGAAGAAAAGTAACACCCATGCACTGTTGGTGGATATTAGATCGCTGCAACCACTATGTGAAACAGTAAGGAGTTTCCTCAAAAAACTAAGTATCAAGCTATCATATGATTCAGCACGTTCACTGCTAGGTATTTACCCAGAGAAAGCAAAAACGCCAATTTGTAAAGATGTATGCACCCCTATGTTCTTTGTAGCAATTATTTGCAAAGCCAAGATATGGAAGCAACCTTAATGTCCATCAATATATGAATGTATAAAGACGTGCTATATATAAACAATGGAGCCACTCAAACAAAAGAGAATGAAATCCTACCATCTGCAGCAACATGGATGGACTCAGAGGGTGGTATATTGGGTGAAATAAATCAGAAAGGGAAATACTGTATGCTCTCACTTACATGTGAATCTAAGAAACAAAGCAAATAGAACAAAACAAAAACAGTCTTACAGACACAGAAAGCAAATTGATGGTTTCCAGAGGTGAGGAAGGTGTGGCTTTGGCAGAATAAGTGAAATAGATTAAATGGTACAAACTTCAGCTATAAAATAAATAAGTCACAGGAATGTAACGTATTGCATAAGAACTACAGTCAACCATACAGTAATAATTTTATATGGAGACAGGTGGTTTCCAGACTTATTGTGGTAATCATTGTGTAATGTATAATATTTGACTGTAGAATCAATATGCCGTACATTGTACTCAACTGGACTTCGATTTTTAGAAGTTAAAAATAAAAAAAGCTAAACAGAAAGAAATAGAGACTAGAGCTACGGGTATCAGGGGCTGGGTGGCAGGGGAGGAAGGAATTGGGGAGATGAGGGTCAAAGTGCATAAACTTTCAAACATAAGATGCAGAAGTTCTGAAGATCCGTGCATAGCACAGCAAATATAGTTATTAATATTGAATTACATATCTAAAAATTGCTAAATAGTGGATCTTAAATGTTCTCACCACAAAAAATAAAAGGTAACTATGTGACTTGAGGGAACTGATAGCTAACTCTATGGTGATAATCATTTTACAATACATATATGTATAAAATCAGCAAATTGTATACCTTAAATTTATATGATGTTTTGTCAGTTATATCTCAACACTGGGTTTCTCTGGTAGCTAAGCTGGTAACAAATCTGCCCACAATGCAGGAGACCCCAGTTCAATTCCTGGGTGGGGAAGATCCCCTGGAGAAGGGATAAGCTACCCACTTTGGTATTCTCAGGTTCCCTGGTGGTTCACCTGGTACAGATCCACCTGCAGTGCAAAGACCAGGGTTCAAACCTTGGGTTGGGAAAATCCCCTGGAGAAGGGAACAGCTACCCACTCCAGTATTCTGGTCTGGAGAACTCCACAGACTGTATTGTCCTTGGGGTCGCAAAGAGCTGGACACAACTGAGCGACTTTCACTTTCTCATTAACACCAGAAAAATATTTTAAAATAAATAAAACCTTTAAAACCATCTGCCGGACTTCTCTTGTGGTACGGTAGATAATAATTCACCTGTCACTGCAGGGGACACAGATTTGATCCCTGTTTCAGGAATATGTCACGTGGCATGGAGTAACTAAGCCTGTGCGCCCCAACTAGGCTCTGCGAGCCACAACTACCAAACCTGCATGCTACAGCTACTGAAGCTTGCGTGCTCTGCGACCTTGGGCAACAACTGCTGAGACCCTGTGCTTCAACTACTGAAGCCCATGAACAGAGAGCCTGTGCTTCACAAGAGAAAACATCACAATGAGAATCCCAAGCACAACTACCAGAGAACAGACTTCGCTCACCAAAACAAGAGAAAGCCACTGCAAAGCAACAAAAATCCAGCCCAGCCAAAAGTTTTTAAAAAAAACTAAATAATGATAAAAACCACTCATGCATTATGTATTCATTCACTCAATAAATATTTATCAAGTACCCTATGTGCCATTACTTATTTTAGGTCTGTGGTTTACAGAAGTGATGGAGAAGGAAATGGCAACCCCCTCCAGTACTCTTGCCTGGAGAATTCCACAGACAGAGGAGCCTGCCAAGCTACAGTCCATGGTGTTGCAAGAGTCAGACATGACTTAGCAACTAAACAACCACCACCACCACCTTACAGAAGTGAATAAGGAATTTTTCATCCTGATTTTATAAAGCTTATATTTTTCATAGGGAGATAGACAAAACAAGTGAATACTGCTTATCCTAAAGGAATCCTAAAGGAACTCAATCATGAACATTCGTTGGAAGGACTGATGCTGAAGCTGAAGCTCCAATACTTTGGCCACCTGATATGAAGAGTCAACTCATTAGAAAAGGCCCTGATGCTGGGAAATATTGAAGGTAGGAGGAAAAGGGACAACAGAGGATGAGATGGTTGAATGGCATCACTGACTCGATGGACATGAGTTTGAGCAAGCTNGCTGAAGCTGAAGCTCCAATACTTTGGCCACCTGATATGAAGAGTCAACTCATTAGAAAAGGCCCTGATGCTGGGAAATATTGAAGGTAGGAGGAAAAGGGACAACAGAGGATGAGATGGTTGAATGGCATCACTGACTCGATGGACATGAGTTTGAGCAAGCTCCAGGAGTTGGTGATGAACAGGGAAGCCTGGTGTGCTACAATCCATGAGGTTGCAAAGAGCCAGACATGACCAGGCAACCGAACTGACTGAACTATTTATTAATATATACAACTTCATTGATGGGAAAGCTGAGATGAGAGAAGGCAAATTAATTTGGACATGGCTACTATGTAGCAGGCTGGGATTTGCACCCTGCTGGCATCCTGACACAAGAGCCTATGCTCCTGGCTTGTACACACACGTGTATTTATACACACAGGCAATCTTATCTGGGTCCCTGAAATCTCCACTGAATAGCATTACAAAATCACAAATTTTAGCTCCTGTAGTAGTTCTGTACACACTTATTTCCTTTGTCTTCAAAGCAGCTAGATACATGATTTCTTGGAGTAGCACTTCCAATTAAAATGAGGGGGAAGAATTTTCTGGCAGTCCATGGTTAGGACTTGGTGTCATCACTGCTGAGGTCNTAGCATTACAAAATCACAAATTTTAGCTCCTGTAGTAGTTCTGTACACACTTATTTCCTTTGTCTTCAAAGCAGCTAGATACATGATTTCTTGGAGTAGCACTTCCAATTAAAATGAGGGGGAAGAATTTTCTGGCAGTCCATGGTTAGGACTTGGTGTCATCACTGCTGAGGTCCTGAGTTCGATTCCTTGTTGAAGAACTAAGATCCCACAAGCCCTATAGAGAGGTCAAAAAAAAAAAAAAGAAAAGAGAGAGAGAGAGAGAGAGAGAAGAGAAGGAAATATATTTTAAACTACATGCATAATACTGAACTTTCTGTTAGCAACATTTTAAAAACAACAGGTGAAGTTAACTCGATAATATATTTGATTTAGCCTAATATACCTTAAATATCATTTTAAGACATAATTACCACACAACAAACTGTGGAAAAATTCTTAATGAGACCACTTTACCTTCCTCCTGAGAAACCTGTATGCAGGTGAAGAAGCAACAGTTAGAACCAAACATGGAATAACAGATTAATTCCAAATTGAGAAAGTAGTACGTCAAGGCTGTATATTGTCACCCTGCTTATTTAACTTATATGCAGAGTACATCATATGAAATGCTTGGCTGGATGAAGCACAAACTGGAATTAAGACTGTCAGGACAAATATCAATAACTTCAGATATGCAGATGGCACCACCTTTGTGGCAGAAAGCAAAGAGGAAATAAAGAGCCTTTTGATGAAAACGAAAGAGAAGAGTGGAAAAGTTGGCTTAAAATTCAACATTCAAAACACTAAGATCATGGCATCTGGTCCCATCACTTCATGACAATTAGATGGGGAAACAATGGAAACAGTGAAAGACTTTATTTTCTTGGGCTCCAAAATCACTACAGACAGCAGCCACAAAATTAAAATACACTTGCTCCTAGGAAGGAAAGCTATAAAAAACCTAGATAGTATATTAAAAAGCAGAGACATTACGTTGCTGACAAGGGTCCATCTAGTCAAAGCTACGGTTTTTCCGGTAGTCATGTATGGATGTGAGAGTTGGACCATAAAGGAGGCTGACTGTCAAAGAATTGATGCTTTCAAACTATGGTGCTAGAGAAGACTTTTGAGAGTCCCTTGGACAGCAAGGAGTTCAAACCAGTCAATCCTAAAGGAAATCCACCCTGAATATTCATTGGAAAGACTGATGTTGAAGCTGAAGTTCCAATACTTTGACCACCTGATGTGAAGAGCCGACTGATTNGTGCTAGAGAAGACTTTTGAGAGTCCCTTGGACAGCAAGGAGTTCAAACCAGTCAATCCTAAAGGAAATCCATCCTGAATATTCATTGGAAAGACTGATGTTGAAGCTGAAGTTCCAATACTTTGACCACCTGATGTGAAGAGCCGACTGATTGGAAAAGACCCTGATGCTGAGAAAGACAGAAACATTGGAAAGATATTCTCATCTCTTAAAGAATTTTCCACAGCTTGTTGTACAATTATATCTTAAAATAATATTTAGGGTATATTAGGCTAAATCATGGAGAAGGCAATGGCACCCCACTCCAGTATTCTTGCCTGGAGAGTCCCATGGACAGAGGAGCCTGGTAGGCTGCAGTCCATGGGGTTGCTGGGAGTCAGGGATGACTGAGCAACTTCACTTTTGCTTTTCACTTTCAGGCATTGGAGAAGGAAATGGCAACCCACTCCAGCGTTCTTGCCTGGAGAATCCCAGAGACAGTGGGCCCTCGTCTATGGGGTCGCACAGAGTCGGACACGACTGAAGCAACTTAGCAGCAGCAGCAGCAGCAGGCTAAATCAAATACATTACCAAGTTAACTTCACCTGTTTCTTCGGGAGAAGAGGATGACAGAGGTTATGGATGACAGATGGTTAGGTGGAATCTTTGACTCAATGGACATGAATTTGAACAAGTTCTGGGAGATGGTAAAGGACAGGGAAGCCTGGTGTGCTGCAGTGCATGGGGTCACAAATAGTCAGACATGACTGAGCAACTGAACAACAACAACAATAATTACTATTAAAAAATAATTTGTGAGATACATTACATTCTTTGATCCATACTAAATCTTTGAAATCCACTGGGAAGTTGACATTTATAACAAATCTAAGTTAGACTGACCCCATTTCCTGGCTTCAGTGGCCACTTGTGCTATGCAGACAGTGCAGCTATTGAACAGTTCCACTGTGTCAGAACGTGCTGTTGGACAGAGGCAACCCAGAACCTTAGCAGAGTAAGGCTGGCTGCCAGCCCTCATCCTAAAGCAGCATACAACTTCCTACAAATACTACCACATTAACCCAATATCTCAATACTGCTGAAAAAATGAGTTGCTATGATAACAGGTTTTCTGCTGAAATTTGCTACTAATTGTTACATTCATTTCCATTCCTTTGGCAAACTGGCCCCTGATTTTATTGGAGCCCTCTGAAGCTACATATTTCTTAATATATACTTGAAACATCATTTCATCCCAAAAAGGTAATTTGCAGTCTGCTGAGAATTTGTGGAAATCTATCAGAAGAAGTAACTAGAAGTGTCAAGTCAGAGAAATTAACTAAGAAAATTAGTTTTAGTTTTAAGCATCAGTTTCCAACCTTGATATGATTTGGATTTTTTTTACCATGAAAATATATTATTTAGTTGAAAATAATATTTCAATAAATAAGAATTTAATGGAAGGCAAAATATTGTGAGGGAAAGAAATTTAATCAGCTTAGGAAAAACAGAGATGAAAGGTAGACTGACCTTGGAAAGAGAAGACCAGCTGTACAGCAGCTGGAATTAGAGAGAGGCCCCTCCTGACTCATAGTCAATATTGCATAAAATACAAATGAAGAGATGAAAGCAACCTTCCCTAGTCTTGCCCTACCCTTAAGACATATCAAGGTTCTGCTTAGCTTCAGCACTCTGGTTCTCTGGGATACTCCTCAGAGGTAAGAGGACCTCTTACCTTTTGCAGCACTCTCAGCTGTCCCAGTTCACTAACTCTTGGACTTAACCTCTACATCTGATGCAAAAACCCTCAGCTGTTCCCTGGTTCTCCCATTTGCATGGTAGATGCAAAATTGCATGAGCTCCCTAGTCACCCAAATTCTCTTAAGTGGTTCTGCAGATATCATCTTCTCCCATAAGATAACTAGAGATGATCACAAAGGTCCCCCAAAGATGGGATCTGTCATCTATCCACCACAACTGAATTTCTTGCAAATAGAAGCAGGCTGAGAAGTAAACAAAGCCAGGGAGGTAGAGAGCTGGGATGACAGGACTTTTTCTGAGAAACTTCAGGAGAGCAGCTTCCTGCTCTCATATCAAGGTTGGAAGATTCACATGGAATGTGAATCTAAGGCTCCTAAAGGAACCAATCCATACATAGAAAAGTCACTGAATACAGCTTCTTGCTTGGTAGTACCATAAGGAATACATGCCNGGATCTGTCATCTATCCACCACAACTGAATTTCTTGCAAATAGAAGCAGGCTGAGAAGTAAACAAAGCCAGGGAGGTAGAGAGCTGGGATGACAGGACTTTTTCTGAGAAACTTCAGGAAAGCAGCTTCCTGCTCTCATATCAAGGTTGGAAGATTCACATGGAATGTGAATCTAAGGCTCCTAAAGGAACCAATCCATACATAGAAAAGTCACTGAATACAGCTTCTTGCTTGGTAGTACCATAAGGAATACATGCCGTGTATGTCTTACTTCTTCTAATCTGACCTGACTTTTTCCTATGTCCATGGACTGAATGCTGCTTCAACACACTCTATACACTTTGGAGCCACCACTTATTAGAGAGGATTCTCTGGACCAAAAATGCAAATCAGAGAAGGTATGATTAGGCACATTAGTGTCAAGGCATCCATTCTATTAATACAATCTAAAATTCCACATCTAAAATCTACAGCAAATTTTAGAGTTGAGACATTGAGAGGAAGATAAGACATTTGTCATTCAGAGGACAAAAAGATAGGACACTATGGATCCTACAAACTCAGAGCAAGGGTTAGGAAGTAGGGCTTAGAAAAGGAAAGAAATATGCTTACAGCAGTTAAGACAGGATCTATCCTAAGGATCCTGGAACATTCTAATGTTGGGGGAAAAAAAAGTGGTAATGGTCCAACTCTTTCCTGCCTCTCTCTCTCGTGAACTTAAAGTTCTGACTACTTGTGAATGGGTAAATGAGCTCAAGCACAACAAGAAAAAAAAAAAGTTCTGGCCAAGCACTGACCTTTCTCAAGAAAAAGAAAGAAAACAACTAAGGTAGCAAAAAGGAAATCCCTGAGCTGTGATGGTTTTGGCCAAGTGAACCTGACCCTATAGCTCCAAGGTCTTCCTGCTAGAGTTATAAAAGCCATCCTGCTCCCTGAGGACACAGTCCTCCTGAGCTTCAAATTCTTCCAGCATGCGTGCTCTTCAGTTTCTGTTCAAGACCAGCCCTGCTGTCCTGCTCCTCGTTCTCTGCCTGAGACTTGGGTCCAGCACAGCTCAAGACCTAGTGTAAGTCNCTATAGCTCCAAGGTCTTCCTGCTAGAGTTATAAAAGCCATCCTGCTCCCTGAGGACACAGTCCTCCTGAGCTTCAAATTCTTCCAGCATGCGTGCTCTTCAGTTTCTGTTCAAGACCAGCCCTGCTGTCCTGCTCCTCGTTCTCTGCCTGAGACTTGGGTCCAGCACAGCTCAAGACCTAGTGTAAGTCATGTATTTTTCCTCCCTGCAGAAAATCTCCCAGGGGAGGACACTTTTGCCAACCCAGAACTCATGCTCTCCCTGCTCAGAAACTGNAATTTTTAAAACTCTCAACAAGGTATGTATAAAGGGAATATATTTCAACATAACATATATTGTCATATATATGTATGTAAATATATACATATACATATATATATATATATATATATATATAAAAGCCTGAAAGCATTTATTCTAAGGTCATAAATAAGACAAGAATTCCCACTCTCACCACTTTTATTCAACACAGTAGTGGAAGTCCTAATCAGAGCATTCAGACAAGAAAAATAAGAAGCACAGAAATGGAAACGGAAGAAGTAAAGCTGTCACTGTTTGTAAATTACATGGAATTTGCATAAAAACCATAAAGATTCTACCAAAAGACTATTAGTACTAATAATGAATTCAGGAAAGTCATAGCCTATAAAATTAATATGCACAAATCTATAGTGTATACACTAATGATGATCTATCAGAAAGAAATTAAGAAATTAACCTCATTTACAATTACATTTTAAGGCAATAAAATACCCAGCAATAAACTTAATGAAAAAAGTGAAAGACTCATACTTTGAAAATTATGACATTGATGAAAGGAATTAAAGATCATACAAATAAAAAGATATACTACACTTGTAAGAATGACTACTGTCAATATGTTCATACTACCCAAAGCAATCTACAGATTAAATGCAATCCCTATCAGTATACCAAGGCATTTTTCATAAAACTAGAAAAAATACTCTGAAATTTTGTATGGAACAACAAAAGGCCCCAAGAGAAAAACACATCTTGAGAAAGAACAAAACTGAAGACATCATACTCCCTATTTGTAACTATTCTACAAAGCTCTATTCATCCAAACATTGTGATGCTATCCAAAAAGAGCCACATAGATCAATGGAACAGACTACAGAGCCGAAAATAAACCCACATCTATATAGTCAATTAATCTACAACAAAAGAGGAAAAAACATAAAATGGAGAAGACAGCTTCTTCCATAAAAAGTCTGGGAAAACAGGACAGCTACTTCTAAAAAATCAGACTAGGCCATTTTCTCAAACCATATATAAAATAAACTCAAAATGAATTAAGGACCTAACGTAACACTTGAAACCACAAAACCCATAGAAGAAAACATTAGCAGTATGCTCCTTGACATTGGTCTTAGCAATATTTTGGGGTGTCTGTTTCTCCCTGCAAGAGTAACAAGAGCAAAAATAAACAGACAGGACTATATCAAGCTAAAGTCCTTTTCCACAGCAAAGGAAACCGACAATAAAATTAAAAAACAAACTACTGAATGAAAGAACATATTCCCAGATAATATGTGTAGCAGGGGTTAATATCTAAATTATATAAAGAAAACATACAATATTTAAAAAAAAAAAAAACCAATCTAATTAAAAAACAGCCAGAGTACCTAAATAGACCTTTCTCCAAAGAAGACACAGAGATTGCAAAGAGACACATGTAAAGATGCTCAACATCACTATTTGGGAAATTATTGATATTTCTCCCAGCAATCTTGACTCCAGCTTGGGCTTCATCCAGCCTGAATTATTTAGCCTGCTGCTAAGTCACGTCAGTCGTGTCCAACTCTGTGCAACCCCATAGACGGCAGCCCACTAGGTTCCCCCATCCCTGGGATTCTCCAGGCAAGAACACTGGAGTGTTTGCCATTTCCTTCTCCAATGCAGGAAAGTGAAAAGTGAAAAGTGAAAGTGAAGTCGCTCAGTCGCGTCCGACTCTTAGCGACCCCATGGACTGCGGCCTACCAGGCTCCTCCGTCCATGGGATTTTCCAGGCAAGAGTACTGGAGTGGGGTGCCATTGCCTTCTCCAATTTAGCCTGCTGCTGCTGCTAAGTCACTTCAGTCATGTCCAACTCTGTGCGACCCCACAGATGGCAGCCCACCAGGCTCCCCATCCCTGGGATTCTCCAGGCAAGAACGCTGGAGTGGGTTGCCATTTCCTTCTCTAATGCATGAAAGTGAAAAGCGAAAGCCTATACAATTTAGCCTAATATATCCTAAATATTATTTTAAGATATAATATTTGTATTGAATTTATATTACATATAATTAATATTTTAAAATAATTAACAAGATACATTACATTCTTTTATCCACACTAAATCTTTGAAATCCACTGGGCAGTTGACACCTACAATAACTCTAAGTTAGACTGACCCCATTTCCCGACTTCAGTGGCCACTCGTGCTATGCAGACAGTGCAGCTACTGAACAGTTCCACTGTGTCAGAATGTGCTGACGGACAGAGGCAACCCAGAACCTTAGCAGAGTAAGGCTGGCTGCCAGCTCGCATCCTAAAGCAGCATACAACTGCCTGCAAATACCACCACATTACCCTTAATATCACAACACTACTCAAGAAATGACAGCGTGCTAAAAGGTTTTCTGCTGAAATTTGCTGTTAATTGCTTCATTTCTTTCCATTCCTTTGGCAAACTAGCCCACTATTTCATTGGAGCCCTCTGGGGCTATATATTTCATAATACATTGTGGAAACATCACTTCAACACAAAAAGGTAATTTGTAGCCTGCTAGTATTTGTGGAAGTCTATCAGACTAGAGAAATTAACTAAGAAAAATAGTTTTAAGCTTCAATGTCCAACCTTGATATGATTTGGACTTTTTTACCATGAAAATACATTATTTAGTGGAAAATAATATTTCAATAAATAAAAGTTTAATGGAAGGCAAGGTCTTGGAAGGGAAAGAAATTTAATGAATTTAGAGAAAATAGAGTTAAAGGGCCAACTGAACAGGAAATAGAAGACCTGTTGTACAGCACCTGGAGTTGGAGTGATGGCCCTCCTGACTCATAGACAATAGTGGATCAGATACAAATGAAGAGATGGAAGCAACCTTCCCTGGCCTTGCTCTAGCCTTAAGGTCTCTCAGAGCACTGCTTAGCTGCAACACTCTAGTTCTCCGGGATACTCTACAGAGCTAAGAGTGCAGCACTCTCAGCTGTCCCAACTCAGTCACTCTTGGACTTAACTTCCCCATCCAATGCCAAAACATTCAGATCT
The DNA here is from genome assembly GCA_006410615.1 of Neotragus moschatus. Classification (NCBI taxonomy): domain Eukaryota; kingdom Metazoa; phylum Chordata; class Mammalia; order Artiodactyla; family Bovidae; genus Neotragus; species Neotragus moschatus. The sequence continues at coordinate 703,926 of SJYA01000567.1, read as the reverse complement.
TCTCTGGTTCTCCCATTTGGATGGTAGGTGTGAAATTTCATGAGTTGCCTAGACACCTTAACTCTCTAAGTGGTTCCTCAGATGCCACCTTCTCTTGTAAGATAACTGGAGATGATCACAAAGGTCCTTCAAAGATGGGATCTGCCATCTGTCCCCACAACTGAATATCCTGCAAATAGAAGCAGGCTGAGCAGTAACCAAAGCCAGGGAGATAGAGAGCTGGGATGACAGGACTTTTTCTGAGAACCTTCAGGAGAGCAGCTTCCACACATAGAATGTGAATCCAAGGCTCTGAAAGGAACCAGTCCACACATAGAAAGGTCATTGAATCCAGCTTCTTGCTTGTTCATAGGGTCCTAAGAAATACACACATGTATCTGGTCTCCCCTGGTCTCATCTAGGGGAGACATTTCCTGACTTTTTCCTGAATTATCTTTAAACATACTCCGTATCCTATGTAGCCACCACTTCTTAGAGATGACTCATTATACCAAAAATGCAAATCATAGAAAGTATGAGTAGGCACATTAGTGACAAAGCATCCATTCTACAATCTAAAACTCTACATCTAAAATCTACAACAAACTTTACACTTGAGGCATTGAAAGGAAGGCAAGACATTTGTCATTCAGAGGACAAAGAGACAGGACAATACTTGAAATCTACAGACTCAGAGAAGGAGTTAGGAAGTAGGGCCTGGAAAGAATCCTGTTTACAACCGTTAAGATAGGATTTATCCTAGTGATCCAGGAATCCTCTAATGTTAAAAAACAAGGGGAAACAGTCCAACTCATTCTTTCCTCTCTCTCTCCTCATTTAAAGTTCCAGCTAAGCATTGACCAAAAAAAAAAAAAACCACCAACCAAGATGCCAGTGAAGGAAATCTCCAGGATGTGATGATTTTTGGCCAAGTGAACCTGCCTCAACAGCTCCAGCGTCTTCCTGACAGAGTTATAAAGAGCGATCCTGCTGCCTGGGTTCACAGTCCTCCTGAGCACCAAATTCTCCAGCATGCACCCTCTTCAGCTTCTTTTCAAGACCAGCCCTGCTGCCCTGCTCCTGGTTCTCTGCCTGACGCTGGGGACTGGTGCAGCTCAAGAGCCAATGTAAGTCATCTGTTTTTCTTCTCTACATAAATTCTTCCAGAGAGGATACTTTTGCCAACCCAGAACCCACATTGTGTACCTACAGACTACTTTCCTGCCCCAAGAGGACCCAGCCTGAGAGTCCTCACTAGTTGTGTCTCTTGGTCACACTCTCTCCCTGTTCAGAACCTGTTGGTGAGGTTACTGAATCCATGACCTGCACCTACTCTGTGTTTTAACTCAGTTTTCTATCATTTTATCATTCTCATCCTTTTCCCATAAAAGAAAAGGCCAGAATGTTAGCACTGTGGTCAACCTCAGGATAAGCTTTGAATAAGATGCCTGAACTGCACAAGAGCGGCCATGACCCTGGTCACAACCCAGGATAAAGTGTTGTGCTGACCCACCAACTCAGATCACCGCTGTAACTTCATTGGCAACCGCGCTCACCATAGCCATGTTTCATGCCAACTGGATCCTTAAGAGTGAAGGCACTGATGCCTCTGTGTCTTCTCATTCCTTTCATCCCCCTGCTCTCTCTGCCTGTCCTGCTTCCATAGTCCTCAAAGGTTACCTCAACCCTGGACTTGTGTTTTGTTTTTTTTTTTAACTGAAACAGCTCAGAACTTGGCTTTAATACTCTATAGTTTATCCCAGAATCAAAATTGCCATGTGCTGTTGGTGAGGATGTGAACTGGACAGAATATGTCTGTATCGAAAACTTAAATGCATACATTTTGACCTAGCCATTCCACTTATTGGAGAAGGAAATGGCAACCCACACCAGTAGTCTTGCTTGGAGAATCCCATGGACAGAGGAGTCTGGTGGGCTACAGTCCATGGGGTCACAAAGAGTCAGATACGGCTGAGTATGCATGCATTCCACTTATAGAGATGTGTCCTAAAGAGACAGTCACAGAAGCTTATGAAGGTACAAATGAGTGAGGATGTTTGAAGCATTGTTTATGATCATAAACAAAAATAGAAAACAACAGAAATGTCAGGAGTTTTTTCTGTCTCTTTTGCCATATCTAGACAAAAGGTAATTTCAAAAACCCTGACAGTTGAATGAATTGGAAACTCAGATGACTATAATGTAACACTCGGGGTTACAAGTCATGTGCCTGTATATTTAGTGGTAAGTGAAGAATTGGGGGTTATGGTAAGGGGGGAGAGAGAAGAGAAATAGACTCGTAAACAATTTTTGTGGTCACTAATGCAGGCGGCAGCCGCAAGTGGCACACTTAAGTGCAGGCAGCCGAGAGAAGCCACCCTGTGTCAAAGGTCAGAGATGGCGGCAATGGGGAGCCACCCCGCATCCGAGGCCGGGGCGACGGCCAGGAGGAGCCACCCTACGCCTGAGACCAGAAGTGGTGCCCAAGGCCAGGGGCGGTGGCTGGGAGGAACAACCCAACGTCCAAGGAGGTGTGGCTGCACTGGCACAGGAAGGCCTAGAAAAGCTATCCAATGCTGAAGGTCAGGAAGGGCGGTGGTGTGGAGTTACCCCTCATCCAAGGTTAGGAGCAGTGGCTGCACTTTGCTAGAGCAGCCCTGAAGAGAAACCCCACGCCCAAGGTAAGAGAAACCCAAGTAAGATGGTAGGTGTTGCAAGAGGGCATCAGTGGGCNTTTTTTTTTTTTTTGCCATTCTATTGAAATCAATTAAAAAACAAAAACAAATCCTGAGCTAGCTCACATGCCAACTTTTTGAAGCAGCTGAAATTAATTTTGATGTGTTTAATATGAATTTGGGAACTGTTCTCTGAGATTTGTTATTTTTTGAGTTTTCATAGCTGTTCCTATGCCTTCCCAGTGCCAATTCATTGTTAAGTGTACCAGATCTATAATGTACATTTTAATTAACTCCAGAGTTGAGCCAAATAGAATTCTGCAAAACGTAATTGAAATTTCGGAGACACTTAATGGGCATCTTAACACACAATTCAGTCCTGTTTAACATGAGTCAGAAAAAAGGCATCTTTGGCTCACGACATTGCCGCCCTTACATTAGCAGTCTCTCTTATATCCCAGCAGGCAGAAAATGAAGTCACTTTGGAACAAAGCCTAAGAACACAATGACTTCAGAACACAAATCTTCACATAGGGAGGAGTTTGAACATAAACAGTTTCACTAATGTCCAGGAAGTTTAAATCTACTTCTTCTTAGGATGACTATTATTAATAGCCAAAAAGGTAGGGGAGGGAGGNCACTTTGGAACAAAGCCTAAGAACACAATGACTTCAGAACACAAATCTTCACATAGGGAGGAGTTTGAACATAAACAGTTTCACTAATGTCCAGGAAGTTTAAATCTACTTCTTCTTAGGATGACTATTATTAATAGCCAAAAAGGTAGGGGAGGGAGGAATGGGGATAGAATTTTAGCCTATTTATCTGTTTCATTTGATTATTTATCCTTTTTTGGTGCTTTTTGAAAGCATGATATCTAAATACATAATCATGGAATACAATAGTTCTCATAATTTCATCATCATTAAAAAAGAGGGGAAAATGTAGGCTTTTTCAAGTTGACCTAATTATTATAAACTAAGTCTGATAGATTAAAGTAAATTTTTTTCTGAATATAAATAATAATCTGAGTATCTTGGGTTTCCAAAGTGCAGCAGCTGAAGATTAAGTTTATGGCCTATGGCAAAAGCAACATATCTTAAGACATGTCAGGTTTTCTGGCTAAAAACAAATAACTGGGGAACATGGGCATAATGAAAGCATAGACTTTCTGAGTTAATTCCTAATATTTTTAGCAGTCCTGACCCCAGAAGAATTATAATCAGTTTTTTAATAAAGGCCAGTTCAAAAGCAGCAGTATAGAACTGGATGTTCACAGCACCGTCCATAATCATGCTTTGTTTTGTTATAAACCTCTATCCTTTCAGTTTATAAAAATCGGGTAATGCTGCTTGGCTCATTAATAGTCTATATGAGTTCAGGCTGAAAGGATGCCAGAGAGAGACAAGGCCTCAGAAGAGCTGGGAGAGGAAGCCAGAGGAGAAGCATAGCCTGTGCTGAGAGCTCTGTGGGCAAGAGTGGGGCATGGTTTCAGTCACCCCTCCAGCCCCACACCTGAGGAACATGTGAAGCGCACAGAGTGACTGTAAGAATAAAAACGCCCTCATGTTCTGTCCTTACAATCAAACTGAAGGAAACCATGTCATCTTCCATCATTCATTCATAACCCAAGGTGAGTTACTGTTGGGAAATTAACGGAAATGCTTAGGGTCAATGTGCTAAGACCATGGGCAGAAAGAACAGAATCAGGATGTAGTAAGATGAACCTGGACTTATTGCCAAGCTGGTCAGGCTACAAGGACGGGATTGGACTTCTCCTTGAGGAGTATGAGCACATCTGTCATTGCCAGGGACAGTGCCCCATTCCCTGAATCAGTATGTAGGAAAAGGGAACTCCTGGGGAAGTTTCCATGGGGTGTCATATACCAATCAGAATAAACAGCACTAGCACTCTAGAATTTACAATGCACTTTCATCTTCTTTTTCATATATCTATTCCATGAGCTCCTCATGTTTCCATCAATGGGTAAACCCTTAAGAGAATGATGCCTGAAATAGTGTGTGGTTTTCATGTTACCAGGGAAAGATTCAGTAACGTGTTCCAAATAAAAGCACGAGAGAACTAGGTTCTGACAGAGCAGTCAGCATACAACAGTGTGTAGCACTCTGGACTGGCTGTACTGATAGGCGTACTCAGCAGGCTCAGTTTTCTTCTGCTCCCGCAGGGCGTCCAGAGAGATAGACCGTTCAACCACTTGTGAAGAAGAGCACGTGCAGGCCAGTCCTGCTCAGACTGTGGTAAAGAGATACCAGATGGGGCTGGGAAGATCTTGCTGCCCACAAGCCTTCACTCCCCTCCTAGATGGTCACATGACATTCCCAGAAGCAGAGAACACTATTCATCCACTTTCCGATCAAATGAGGCCGGTCCAAGTGGGTAAGTCAGAGGCGGTGGGCTTCCCTGGTGGCTCACACGGTAAAGCGTCTGCCTACAATGCGGGAGACCTGGGTTCAGTCCCTGGTTTGGGAAGATCTCCTGGAGAAGGAAATGGCAACCCACTCCAGGATTCTTGCCTGGAAAATCCCGTGGATGGAAGAACCTGGTAGGCTACAGTTCATGGGGTTGCAAAGAGTTGGACACAACTGAATAACTTCACTTTCTTTCTTTTCAGATTCTCGGCATATGGGAATCTGGTTTGTCCCTGGAAAAGAAGGTTCCACTTTGACACAATAACCTTCATGAAGTTTTACAAGAAGACTTCATCCTCCAATGTCTAGTTTTACCTTTAGCATCATAGCTCTGTGTTTTGCTAACACAAATCTACATCGTCTATGAAAGTGAAAGTGTTAGTCTTTGCAACCCCATGGACTATATAGCCCACTAGGATCCTCTGTCCATTGGATTTTCCAGGCAAGAATACTGGAGTGTGTTTTCATTTCCTTCTCCAGGGGATCTACCTGACCCAGGGATCAAACTCAGGTCTCCCACATTGCAGGCAGATTCTTTATCATCTGAGCCACCATGCCTGTATATATGCTGTCACTTCAGTCGTGTTCAACTCTTTGCAACCCTATGGACCACAGTCCGCCAGACTCCTCAGTCCTTGGGATTCTCCAGGCAACAATACTGGAGTGGGTTGCCATGCCCTCCTCCAGGGGATCTTCCTGACCCAGGGATCGAACCCAGGTCTCTTTTGTCTCCTGCACTGGCAGGCAGGTTCTTTACCACTAGTGCCACCTGGGGAGCCACTGAGCTTCCATATGGGGTATTAAATCCTGGAGAACCACTTCAGACAAAGCCAACAGCTCTTCAGTATTACCACTCAGGACAAGCCTCCAGCATGTTACAGCTGGCCTTGGCCTTGCCCTCATTGTGAAAGCCTATGACCATAAAGGGTCCTGGACTAGGCAGGCAGCAACTCCAGGGATGGGTCCAACAGTCTGAGCTATTTCAAGCATTCACTGAATCTTGGGAGCATAAGAGAATTCTTATCTTCAGAGGATGAGGGAAGTGGTGGTGGTGTCTCTTCCCCCTCAAGCTTAGTAAGCTTCCTCCTCATTCAGCCCTACAACCCTGGGGGTAAGTGAAGAAGTCCCTGTGGCTGCTGGAGATGGCTCTGGAGTTCTCTAGGCCTTGGGGTTAGCCCTGCAAGTGAGTCAACAATGACTGCTAACCTAAAGTTTGATGGTAAGGGAGCAACAACCCCTGGGGGCCTTAAGAAGCCTAATGGGTGGCAACCAGGGCTCAAAGGCTCCCTCCCAGTTCCTAGTAAGCAGCTGTGTTATAGGATGGAACTTCTCTGGGCTTTTCACTGTTTTACCTACCACCTTGGTCATACACGAACATTCACAAAAAGAAGACCCACTAAGGGTGATTCAGCAAGAGAAAAGCAGAGACAGAGAGGAAATAAAGCAAAGAGAAAGTTAGAGAATGAGCAATTTAAGGGAATTCAGTGAAGAACAGAGGTGAGATTGAGAAAGAGCAGTTACTATAATATAGCTGCACCCCCTTAGCATCTGATACTGTTTACATCCCACATTTTGGCCAAACGTCTTAACAAAGATTTTTCCTTAATAGGTAGGTGTCCTTATTTGTGTTTCACAGATAGAGTCACGAAGGGTGAGGACTAGAGAGTTCTTGATCAAGGACACACAAATCAGACATTTTCCCATTTCCTCATTTGTCTTCTGGCCTCTGGAAATTAAAATGCCTTACTGATTAAGCCTTAACTATTTATGTCCTTTGAAACCTTTCTCTTCACTGGGCTCCAGTGCCCCATAGCTATTCTGTACACTTCTTAATTAGAAAGTATTATAGCACTGTTTTTTTTTTTTTTTCCAGAATTGTACCAAAGCATCAGAGTAATGGAAAATAAATCAAAGGATCTGAGAGATGGAAGCAACTTCAGAGGTCAGTGAGGTCATTGAGCTCGGTCTCCTCACTTTCTACATCAGCAGCCTGATGGCAGTCCAGAGAGGTGAAGAGGTTCACCACAATTGCCTGGTTGCACAGGGAAGGCAGGAATTGCAGTTTAGATATCTTGATTTCTAGGAAGCTATCTACCCGAGAGTCTTACCAGACACAGATTTCTTTCTTTTCTTTATACCTAATCCCAAGTATTTAGCATTCCCAGAGCATTCCAAATGGATGAACGAAAGCAAAGAACTCAGTGTGATCCAAGGCACTGATTTCTGGTGTTTTTGGCTTTCAATCTGTTAACCATAAGGAATATTGAGTTTAGCAAAGTACATCGCCGTTTTCTATGCAACATGTTAAGAACAGCTGAAACCAATTAAATGCTAATCAATTTTACCCTGTCTGATGCAGAATGGAAAAAATGTTCCAGAGGTCTCTCCACCCTGAGATGTTCTTGGCAATGGGTCTCTGTGCTGTGGGCCCCCTCCCATCTCTCTTAGTCATGTACACTCAGAAGAGGAGAGCTGGCCAACTCCCTTCACAACTGGGAGGAGAGTAGAACCCAGCCCAGACTTTCCTTTGGAATGAAAGTTCATCGTGGGAAAAGAAGGCTGCAGACTCTGAGACAATGCACATCACAACTGTGAGAACAGAAGAGACAGGGGAAGGCAGTGAAGCCACATTTATCAATCCTCCATGGTCACTTCATGGAGTTTACCAAGATCTCCATTACCTTATCTCCCTGCCCTGCCTTCCCCCAGTCCCATCTTCCATGAAAAATAGATAGCAAAGAAGACAATGTCCAAATATGATAAACTGGGGTTTGCATTTGGACTCTGCAATTATTAGATGTGATGCTAGGCAAGTGAACCTCTCCTGGCCTCAGTTATTTACTTATTGGTTAAAATTAAGTCAACTTTTAAAAATTAAATGAATAATGTTTATAGAGTATCTGATATGTAGTGGATGAGCAACATGCCTTTTAATTAATTATTCACAAACTCTCCTATATTCAAGCCATTTCATTCACTTTTTTATCAACCTAGTCCAATGTGTCGCAGTGTGTATGTATATTTGTCTGTCTGCTGACTGTCCTGCTCTATCTGTCCTGAGGATGCATGGATGAGAATATGTATGTTAGGAAACCACAAGACAAAGGGCCCTGGTTCTCTGCTTGTGGGCAGAATAGGGAGCATATTACCCTCCACTCTGCCCAAGGTTCTGTGTCCAGGGTAATAATCATCTTCTATCCCTGAGGCCTGAAATTCAGGACTTCTAGAGGATACTCACCACTCTCCAATTCACAGCATTAGTCTAAATGTATATATTTTTTAATCTGTTAACTTCATATACCTATGTGTATAAAAATATCTATGTGGGTAGATAAACATGTTTCTATGTCTTTATTTGCTTAATTTTCTATTTAAATAAACTCACCTATTGATTAATTATATGTGTACTATTAACTTATTTTGTTAACTTGATGATTTACCCTTTTATATTTCTGTAAAGGGTAGGAGTGGGAAGTGGGGAGGGTGGTGTGCCTGAGTTAAACTTGAAAAGGACTCAGTGACTCCTACTTCTAGGAAGGTACTTTCCCTATTGCTCCTGCTCAGCACAACTGAAAGCAAACATAAGAAGCCTCTGAAAGGTGGAGGGAAGGCTCCTAAACTTGAAGAATGACATGATGGTAATTCCCTGGGCTTTCTCTTTGCTTCACACATTCCAGATGTGGAACTGAAGAACATACAACCCAGAAACACCAACAGATGCAGGTGAGAGAATCCCTCAACAAAACCCTGCTCTTAGACAAAACCTTTAGACAAAACCTATTCTCCTCCAGTGAAACACCAAAGAAAAGCCATGCTTCAACCTCTCTTACACCAGCAAAGCCCTGGTGGGAAGCTTAGATTTCCAACCTTGGGAGGCTGAAATGAGGCACCCCAACCCCTCTGCTAGGGTGGTGCAATGGAGACCACACAGGAAGCCTGGAATCCTATCCCCACCCAGCAGTAATAAGACATCCTTCAGCCTTCCTGCTAGGGTGTGGTCAGAGGAAAATTAGTGAAGAGTTAGAAAGTTCATCATTCATTTCAGTTCAGTTCAGTTCAGTCACTCAGTCGTGTCCGACTCATTGCAACCCCATGAATCGCAGCACACCAGGCCTCCCTGTCCATCACCAACNCATTTCCTTCTCCAGGGGATCTTCCCGACCCAGGGATCAAACCCAGGTCTCCCGCATTGTAGGCAGATGCTTTACTGTCTGAGCTACTATTTCTTACCATGAGTATAGCAAATAGAGACTCTCTAGGAAGGAAGTCCTTTTAATTGTAACTGTAGTTTTTGTATTCCTGGGAGCTATAATAAAAATGTAGTTTACAGTAGGTATGAATTTCGGATTCCAGGAGTTCAGTTCAGTCGGTCAGTCGTGTCCGACTCTTTGCTATCTCATGAATCGCAGCACGCCAGGCCTCCCTGTCCATCACCATCTCCTGGAGTTCACTCAGATCATGTTCATTGAGTCTGTGATGCCATCCAGCCATCTCATCCTCAGTCGTCCCATTCTCTTCCTGCCCCCAATCCCTCCCAGCATCAGAGTCTTTTCCAATGAGTCAACTCTTCGCATGAGGTGGCCAGAGTACTGGAGTTTCAGCTTTAGCATCATTCCTTCCAAAGAAATCCCAGGGCTGATCTCCTTCAGAATGGACTGGTTGGATCTCCTTGCAGGCCAAGGGACTCTCAAGAGTCTTCTCCAACACCACAGTTCAAAAGCATCAATTCTTCGGCGCTCAGCTTTCTTCACAGTCCAACTCTCACATCCATATATGACCACAGGAAAAACCATAGCCTTGACAAGACGGACCTTAGTCGGCAAAGCAATGTCTCTGCTTTTGAATATACTATCTAGGTTGGTCATAACTTTTCTTCCAGGAGTACATACAGAATTTAAGTGGAAATGGATTAATAATTTACTGCTTAAAATATCTAAAAAGAGAGGTACATTTTCACTTACATGGATATATATTCGCATTCATGAATGTGTCATGCATATAAAATTGTATCAATATTGATTCTCTGTGAGGGTTAAATAATATAATGCATTTGAAAATTATATTGAAATAAATAGTATTACAGTGATTTGAAACCAAGATATGTCTCAAGATATGCCTCAGCTAAAGTTGATTACTTTGTCTTTTCAGAACTCTATCAGTAACTGTAACATTTCCTATTGTGTGTTAAATGTTTGTTAATTATGGAAATATGAAAACATGCAAGATATATAATTTGTTTCCAGTAACCAACAATCTCAGTGAAATTATATACTGTGTAGACCCGTATGAAGAGGTAATATAACTAACAAGGTGAGAATGTGTCTAGCCAATGTCAAACTTTGTTGAACATGGAGATAATTGGTTTCACTAATTAACTGATTTTTCTACTAAGCACTTTATGGCATTCATTCATTTTTTTCCGTACATTATTAGCCTGAGGAAAGTTTTCTTTTAAGGGTAGAGAGTTGAGACATAAGTTACTAGCCTTAGCTTGTAGATGGGAAAGCTTAGGTATTTTTTCCTTTTTTCATACAATATTTATATTACTCAGATGATAAAGAACTTGGTGGTTGATTGAAGTCAGGAGGGAAAAAAAAGTGGCAGGAGAGAATAATGACATAACTGAGTGATTTGAAAGGTAGGCTTGAATCACAATCTCTTTTAATGAGCACACCTCATATTAACAGATACTTTGCAAGTTGTCATGTGCTCTTTTTAGACTTTTACATGTTTTTCTAATTGCTTACTGTAACTTCAATTAGACACAAAAGTTTATTAATGGCAAATTGATTATGCATAATTTTTGTGAAATGCTTTAAAACAACACTACCAGTGTTTTTAAAAAGCGGGTTGACACTATTCCCGATGATACAACCCTCCTGGTTCACACCAGTGATAACTGGTCAATCAGTACTGATAAGCTTCTTCAAAGCTATATCATCTGTGTTTAAATTTTATATAGTAGGATTAAATAAAGTTTCCCCTGTAATGTATTTTGTTTCTTTAACATTCTGTTCTCGAGGCTCACTAATACCACCTGTAACTATGATTATTAATCCTATTATTGGTATATACTTGGGTTGTATATTGCTATTAGAAGCAGGGTCACTTGGTCACTTTTGCTCATGTCACTTTGCTCAGTTACAGTCCTCTCAAGAAATAGCCATAATTTCCATGATTTATGGGTTGTTATTGCTTGGACAAATACATGTCATCACAGTGTCATGAAATCCACAACTCTTCCTTGAGAAATGATGAAGTATAGTAAATCATTAGAACTAATAAATGAGCATACTGTGTTCTTTACAAATTGAAAAGTTTATTTTAAAAAAAGTAGTGCGGTTTAGGGCTTCCCAGGTGACACCAGTGTTAAAGAGTCTGCTTGACAGTGCAGGAGACACAAGAGAAGTGAGTTCAGTCCCTGGGTTGGGAATATTCTCTAGAGAAGGAAATGGCAGCCGACTCCAATATTCTTGCCTTGGGAATCCTGTGGACAGAGAAGCCTGGCAAACTACAGTCAATGGGATCACAAAGGGTTGGACATGACTGAATACACAGACAGTTCACAGGCGAGGCGGGCCACAGAGGATGAGATGGTTGGATGGCATCACTGACTCAACGGACTTGAGTTTGAGCAAACGTAGGGAGAGGGTGGACAGGGAAGTCTGGTGCACTGCAGTCCATGGGCTCACAAAAACCCGGGCATGACTTAGCGACTGAATAGCAACAGCAATGAAGTTTAGATAAAATTAATACAAATAAAACAACAAAATTACAACTAAGGGAAAAAGAAAAGCTTGACAGGCAAAATTTGAAGAAGATTTAAAAATTTTTTTACCTCATTATAGAAACATTTTAAAAAAATCAATAGGTATTCTGAAAAAATTCTAAAATTTATTTTTTCCAGAAATGCTAATTTATTATATTCTTTCTGCCAAGACAGCTGCTAGTCAAAATGCTGTGCTTTATTTCACAGCAAATAGTCCCAGATAAGTTAAAATTTTAAGAGATATTTTGCCAAAGATCCATTTCTTGGGAAGAGTGTATAAAAACACCATGAGGAACCCCTGTTTATTCTGGAATGCATTTTAATATTGTTTATATTCTGAGAGCCTGCAATGAGCATTTAAATTTGGGCCTCATCTTCCTGGTGGTTAAAAAAATATATTCTGTCATACACACACACACACACACACACACACACACACACACACATTAGAATAAACATCTAGTTTCCTCATGAGAACCAATATTTATTTTTATACTCATTCTTGAGTAAATATCCACATGATTCTTATATAGCTGGTAGTGGGTAATGCAGCATTCAATATCTTCCATCTATATAAATATTAAAATGTGCTAAATATTAATATGACTTTCTTGCCACATTATCTGGAATTTTCGCTGAGTGAAAATCAGTGAATACAATTTCGGTGCGTGGCTATGAAAGGAATTTTGAAGCAGCATACAAGTAAGTGTGAGTTTCTCTAAGTTCAGAGTGATCTAATGATGGAACGGAGAAACTCCAGAGAAAAGATGTATGTTCTACATTTGTTAGCCAATGCAATTTAAAGATTAGATCACTCAACTGGACTTAAAAGATTTATGGCAGACTTGTTCAGGCTATATCCAATAGAAGTGTTCAAAATTTTATATCAGTTTAGTTACTGAGACAGATTTATCCCCACATGTGCTAGCTAGGTATGAACTAACCTGACCAGATAGTTTCATCCTTGGAATCATGTTGCAGACAATTAAGGAGAAACATGGTGGATCTTTGGGCTATCACAAAGTCTTGTTTGGGTAAACTGATTTATTGCAATAGTTCACAAGTTCAAAATAACTGGATAGCCTATGACATGTCATTCAAAATACTTGAAGTGAAGTGAAAAGTGTAAGTCGCTCAGCCATGTCCAACTTTTTGTGATCCCATGGACTGTATAGTCCATGGAATTCTCCAGGCCAAAATGCTGGAGTGGGTAGACTTTCCCTTCTCCAGGGGATCTTCCCAAACCAGGTCTCCTNTGACTGGATAGCCTATGACATGTCATTCAAAATACTTGAAGTGAAGTGAAAAGTGTAAGTCGCTCAGCCATGTCCAACTTTTTGTGATCCCATGGACTGTATAGTCCATGGAATTCTCCAGGCCAAAATGCTGGAGTGGGTAGACTTTCCCTTCTCCAGGGGATCTTCCCAAACCAGGTCTCCTGCATTGTGGGCAGATTCTTTACCAGCTGAGCAACAAGGGAAGCCTTCACAATACTTGAGGGAAGTTATTTTTGGAAATAAATGTAGCTATATAAGCACTTGAAATTATTGATGCAATATAGTGGCCTTCTTCCTGACTGAACTTAAGGCTACTCCTGTTTGGACACCAGGAGGGTATTCTGTCGTGGGGAACCCATTCCCATTCCCACAAAGCCCTTAATCTGCCCCTTGAATGGACCAATTTCTAAGCTCTCAGTAACCAATAATATTCTTCTATTGGTATAGGGAGATATACATAAAATTAAGGCCTGTTTCATCCTTCATGTTGTTTGACAAAAAAAAAAATATTTTCTCACTTTTTTTTAAAAGATTATATTCCTCAGTTCTTTAGATATACATGAGGCATCTTTTTTTTCTTTTTTTAAAATATAAATTTATTTATTTTAATTGGAGGCTAATTACTTTACAATATTGTATCAGTTTTGCCATACATCTTCAGAGGCAGTATTTAGTAGATTAGCATTTGCATGTCACAATCATTCACTGAAATTTTAAAATACTTTGAAATTTCTCTCATATCTCAAATGATGTTCACAATGTATATAAGTAATTAAAACTCAAAGAAACTGCATTTTACTTGTTCAGTCACTAAGTTGTGTCCAACTCCTTCACAACCCCAGAAAATGTAGCCTGTCAGATTCCTCTGTCCATGGGACCTCCCAGGCAAGAGTACTGGAATGAGTTGCCATTTCCTTCTCCAGGGCTTGTTCCTGACCAAGGAATCAAACCAGTGTCTTCTGCATTGGCAGGTGAATTCTTCGCCATTTAGCCACCTAGAAAATCCTGGCATTTTATTTATTTATTTTTTTAATCCTGGCATTTTATTACCTCTCCACTTAAACTATTTAAACTCAAGGAACTGAATTGAAGGTTCCATCTTCCTCTACAGATTTATCTTCCCTTACCTAGATTGTTCAGCTTTTGTAATTTATTTTGTTTTGTTTTTAGCCTCTTCACAAAAAGGTGATGCCTGAAATAGTGAATAAATTGCATTCTTGTTTGACTTTTCTATCCACCAGATTGGTCTCTCTAACTTATGGCATTATTTTCGTTGTCTAGAATAATCTCCTAAGGTATATTAATGTTGCTCATAGNTTTTGTTTTTAGCCTCTTCACAAAAAGGTGATGCCTGAAATAGTGAATAAATTGCATTCTTGTTTGACTTTTCTATCCACCAGATTGGTCTCTCTAACTTATGGCATTATTTTCGTTGTCTAGAATAATCTCCTAAGGTATATTAATGTTGCTCATAGATGTATAATTATCTCATACATTAAAATTTAAATGCAACAGTGAACAAGAAATATAGCTCTAACTTAGAAAACTCTGTTTTTCCTAAACCTTTTGAACAGCTCTGCTATTTGCATGTGTGTTCTATTTATTAATTTCACCTCTGTGAAACTGATGCAAAGACTGTTCTTTCCTGTGATGTGGTCCATTTCTTACCTTCACCATCTTTAGGAAAATGCCACCAGATAAGAGAGGTCTTCCTTGATTATTCTATTCAAAATTGAATACTCCAGTGCAATTCTAACACCTTCCTTTGACCTTTTTCTCTATAATGGTGGTTTTTGTCACTATATGATTAAAATATAAATATTAAGGACTTTCTTTGTTGATTGCTGCATTATCCTTGGTGCCTAACACACAGACAAATCTCAGTGTGTTGTTTTAATCTGTAGACATCACTTTTCTCTCAAATTCTATCTTTTTATGTATGGATTTTCTATATGACATATTGGTGACATGTGACATATTCCTAGGAATGCTCTAACATTGACTGGATTAAAGCAACAGAAATTTATCCTCTTCCAATTTTTCTTGTTTTAGTTGCTAAATCATGTCTGACCCTTTGCAACCCAGTTAACTGCAGCCCATCAGGCTCCTCTGACCATGGGATTTCCCAGACAAGAAATACTATAGTGGATTATCATCTATTTCTCCAGGGGATCTTCCCAATCCAGGGATAAAACCTACATCTCTTATGTCTCCTGCATTGGTATTTGGGTCCTTTACTACCAACACCATATTTTATATGTAAAATGTACATTACTCCTATCTTTGTATAGAATATATATTATATATAATGCATATTACTTCTAACTGTGTGTACACACATATCACTGCAATCACTGCTTCCATTATTATGTGCCATTCTCCTTATATCTTTGTCTTCACTTTGTCATTTTCCTAAAAGGACACAGTTACATTGAGTTAGGGGTCTACACTATTCGAGTAAGAGCATGACTTAACTAATTATCTTCTCTATCAGGACTTCAACATATCTCTTTTTAAGGAAAATAAGTCACACCACACCAGCATGGTGCAAAATAAATGACACACATTTTGGATTTACACAATTAAATAATTGCTTCTCAACTCATTCATGTACTACTGAATACTTGATATAAATTACAAACAAAGCATTCTATACTGTAATATAATTGGCAAGTGTATGATTTTTGTTAACACTGATATTAATAACAAAAGTGCTCAGTATCATAAGAGTGAGGGCTTAGATCTTACTCTCCTTCTCTATTACCATTATTCCACATACTTATTTATCTATAATTTTTCCTCTATCAGGTTATTGGTAAGTGACTTCTGATGTTTCGGGATGCTTTGTTTTTGCTTTTGAGAATTTTCCTTTATATAGAAAACATCAAAAATATAATATTTCTTATTATTACCCTAATTTTTCAATTGAGATAAAAAATGTTCAGAGCTTGAACTTAGGGCAATTTCACAGTTTTATAAAGGAGGGAGGTATCAGGAAGATTTATTTCTCTTTAATACTATATTCCTTGATTCTTAAGATTCCTAAATCTCATCATGCCATATTGGTTAAAAATCTATACAGTTTTACAGAATCATATTCTGTGTAAGGTAATATGTAAATGTTTACCAAACCAATAAACATACATTTTCTTTTAATAGTTAAAGAACACATTCATTGTCTCCAGGCTATTTATCTGTGATTCCATTTTGATTTCAAGATTTTGGATCATTTTCACTATCATTATTCGGAATTCTTTATCAGGTAGATTCCCCAGCTCTTCCTCTTTTGTTAGGTAACGATAACCCTGTAGGTGAGACAGCAAAAGAGACACAGATGTATAGAACAGTCTTTTGGACTCTGTGGGAGAGGGAGAGGGTGGGATGATTCGGGAGAATGGCATTGAAACATGCATAATATCACATATGAAATGAATCACCAGTCCAGGTTCGACACATGATACTGGATGCTTGGGGCTGGTGCACTGAGACGACCCAGAGGGATGTTATGGGGAGGGAGGAAGGAGGGGGCTTCAGGATTGGGAACACGTGTATACCAGTGGTGGATTCATGTTGATGTATGGCAAAACCAATACAATATTTAACCTCCAATTAAAATAAACACATGTATTTAATAAAAAGAACACATTCATTATGGCATGGGGATTTCAGACTTTTAATTCTGATTTCATACTGCTGGGAATCTTTGATCATAGCTCCACCTGCATCTTCCTCTTCTCTCTGGTCTTGGGTATCTCTGCAGTGGTCATCATGGGAAACACTCTTGTGGTTCTCTTCCTCTACCTGGATACCCAGCTCCACATTCCTATGTATTTCCTCCTCAGCCAGTTATCCCTTATGGACCTCGTGCTCATCTCTACCATTGCCCCCAAGATGGCCTTCAACTACTTGTCTGGTAACAAGTCCATTAACACACACACATTTTCTTTTATACATCACTAACTGGCTGTGATGCTTCCTCTTGGCAGTCATGGCTTATGACTGCTATGTTGCTACATGCCATCCACTAAGATACACCAGTTTCATGAGACCCACAATTTGTGGACTTAGGACTTCTTCTTCCCGGGTCCTGGTCTCTACGGATGGTGTCATTGATGCTGTAGTTACATTTTCCTTCTCCTATTGTGGATCTGGGGTGATAGCCCACTTCTGTGATTTCCCTTTTCTGCTAGTTATCCAACGCAATGACACTTCAATGTTTGAAGAAGTTCCCTTTCACTGCTGTATAATAATGATTTTTTTCCCTGTAGCAATCATCATTGCCTGCTATGCTCGAGTTCTTCTGACTGTCATTCACATGAATCTGGGAAAGGTTGCCACAGAGCTTTTGCCACCTGTTCTTCCTATCTCATGGTAGTAGGAATGTACTGTGGAGCAGTTTATGTACATGCGGCCTACTTCTAATTGTTCCCCCACCCAGGACAGGATGATGTCTGTCTTCTACACCATCCTCACTCCCACACTGAATCCCCTCATCTACAGCTTCCACAACAAAGAAGTGGCCTGTGCATTCCGGAAGGTTCTCAGGAAAGGTAAGACTGGAGAGTAAGTTGCTAATTATCTGCATACTTTGCTTTCTTCTACACTTTTCTCTTTATACTCTTCTTTTTCATTAATTTTTAAAAATAGCACTTATTGTGTATATGTTTTTGGAATAACTTATTCTGCGAAACTAAGTAATTTTTCTCTTTTGCAGGAAACAATGTCAAATAGTCATTATTACTTTATATTCAATCCTATTATGACATTATTATACAACCTATTATTTGAATAAAGACATTATAGATTTATTAAAAAGTATCAGGAATTTGGGGATATATAACCAGGTAACAAAAAAAGCTTTCTGCTAAAAAATTATGAACTCCAAATTTTTTTTGAGGCACTTTGAATTTATTTTGGAAAAAGATCAATGCACTGCACTTTTGGACATTTATTCAGTGGTCTATAGTTTATTTTTAGTCTTTCAAGTTTGGAGAAGAAAGTACAATAATATTTCAAGACANGATATATAGCCAGGTAATAAAAACAGCTTTCTGCTAAAAAATTATGAACTCCAATTTTTTTTTGAGGCACTTTGAATTTATTTTGGAAAAAGATCAGTGCACTGCACTTTTGGACATTTACTCAGTGGTATATAGTTTATTTTTAGTCTTTTAAGTTTGGAGAAGAAAGTACAATATTATTTCAAGACACTTTTTTAAAAAATTATACTTTTAATCTTCTCCATCACAAAAATTTTAAATATGATTTAAGAACCTCACATACAATCTTTCTTCCAAGTTGTCAAAATCCATATAAACTCAATTCACTGAATCAAGAAGTAACTTTTTTCAATATTCAGAGGTCCAGTGAACTGAAAATGTGCAAATTTCCCTAAATAAGGCACTGGTGCTTATAAACTTTATTTATGAATATAAATCATATTGAAATCCAGGCTATAGTTAAACTTGTTATGTGTTTTATAAAAAAAAAAGCCTTATTACATCATATTAAGGGTAAAAATTTTATAGCTGCATTATAGATATACTCCTTTCAAGCAAACTAATTTAATCTCAATGCCATGTATTTTATGAAATATATGAAAATAGAAACACAAGAGAATCAAATAGTCCTACAACTGAAAAATTACTTCAGCATTTCTGCTTACAGGATAAGATAATATAAAATTATTGAAAACACTATAATACATTTTTAGGTTTTGAAATTATTGTAAAGAGAAGAGTATGTGGATTAAATGGCCAAACATATACTTCAACTGTGGTCTAAGATAATATTTTAAGANATATTGAAATGTTCAATAAAAATGATGAAAATAATTAGTACAACTCCAGCAAATATGAGACACAAACTTTCTTTGCTGTTTTCTTTTTTCTTTCTAAATATTTCTGTTTTTTCAATATTCACTAAAACATTAGGCATAGGTTGATACTGAATGATCAGAGTCCATTTCTAAATATAGAATTTGAAACCTTGTGTTTAGGAAACTTCCTCCTGATATCATCTACAATCAATATTATTTCCATTGGTTACAAGGGTGAGTAAAATCCCATTCCCTGGGATCCTCTCTCTCTCTTGCCTCATTTCCAAGACCTAGCCTAGGAGGAAGGATTCCTATGGCCCTTGGGCCCTCGGCCTTGTGCCCCGTCTGACTTTGAAATAAGGGATGACCATTTCAAAGCAGACTATTATTACTCTCTGAGAAAGTCCTGAGAACAGGGACACCTTTTTCTCTCTGACCTTTCTCCTCACTTTCCCTTGCCCTTGTCTAACCTCAGATGTGTATAAGAGACAGTTATTACATCATATTAAGGGTAAAAATTTTATAGCTGCATTATAGATATACTCCTTTCAAGCAAACTAATTTAATCTCAATGTCATGTATTTTATGAAATATATGAAAATAGAAACACAAGAGAATCAAATAGTCCTACAAGCGAAAAATTACTTCAGCATTTCTGCTTACAGGATAAGATAATATAAAATTATTGAAAACACTATAATACATTTTTAGGTTTTGAAATTATTGTAAAGAGAAGAGTATGTGGATTAAATGGCCAAACATATACTTCAACTGTGGTCTAAGATAATATTTTAAGAAAATATTTGAATTCTGTCAAATGTCTACATCAGTTTAGTTCAGTCACTCAGTTGTGTCCGACTCTTGGACCCAGGAATCGCAGCACGCCAGGCCTCTCTGTCCATCACCAACTCCCGGAGTTTACTCAAACTCATGTCCACTGAATCGGTGATNATGATAATACTCTGTGGACCCCAATAACTTCTGCTGCAATGGCTAGTGGTTAGAAATCACTTATGTTCAGCCTTTCTTTGCTCTTGGCTGTTTCTCTTAGAATCCTGTTCTACTTCTCAAATACTCTTAGCCCACTCTGGGCCACATCCGCCTAATACAATGTCTCCCGATCCCTGTTCAGGCTTTTCTTCTTCCTTTGACCCTTCCAGCCACAGCCCACTCCCTAGCACTCCTAATCCCCTTGCAGCTGCTCCAGATCCGTTTCCACAACCTCCACCTTACGTCCCCTGCTCCCTTCCTCCTTCTCAAGGGCAGGCCTCCACCACCACTGTAGCTACCAACCCCCCTCCACAGCCTGTGCCTGAGATAAGCCCTGAGACCGCAGCCCCACCCTCTACCCTGAGGGTCCCCTCCACATACCTGGTCCCTAACAACTTTGAAGCAGGAAATGTCCTTGCAAGATCCCACTCCTTCCCCTGCCCCAATCCTCACTTTATGGGAAGTAGCTGGAGCAGAAGGCATTGTTAGGGTTCATGTCCCATTCTCCCTCACCGATCTATCTCAGGTTGAAAAGTGTCTTGGCTCTTTCNCTAAAGGAGATCAGTCCTGGGTGTTCTTTGGAAGGACTGATGTTGAAGCTGAAACTCCAATACTTTAGCCCCCTGATACGAAGCACTGACTCATTGGAAAAGGTCCTGACACTGGGAAAGACTGACAGCAGGAGGAGATGGACATGTGTCTGAGTATACTCTGGGAGTTGGTGATGGACAAGGAGGCCTGGTGTGCTGCAGTCTATGGGGTTGCAACGAGTCGGACACGACTGAGAGACTAACCAAACTGAACTCAACTGAGCAACCTGAGTCAAGAGATTTGCTCCCAGCTTGTGCACACTCATGTATTGATACACAGAAATTCTTCTTCCACCTTAAGTGAGCCCTTTGAAATCTCCAACAAATAGCATTTCAAAATCACAGATTTTAGTTCCGGCATGAGTTACATATGCATCTTTCCTTCCTTGGTCCTCCAATGTAACTTCCTTGATTGCCTGGAGCAACACTGTTACTCCAGGAAATAGAGAAAAGGTATTCCCTGGCAGTNAAGTGAGCCCTTTGAAATCTCCAACAAATAGCATTTCAAAATCACAGATTTTAGTTCCGGCATGAGTTACATATGCATCTTTCCTTCCTTGGTCCTCCAATGTAACTTCCTTGATTGCCTGGAGCAACACTGTTACTCCAGGAAATAGAGAAAAGGTATTCCCTGGCAGTCTAGTGGCTAGGATGCAGTACCATCACTGCCAAGGGCCTGGGTTCAATCCCTGGTTGTGGAACTATATAGTATCCTGTAAGCCACACATGGAGGCCAAAGAAAGAGACACAGAGAAATATTTGTTAAGCTACACGTGTAATTTTGAATGTTCTGTCAGCTACATGTTTTGGGTTTATTCTCTTTTATTTATGTATTTTGGGCTGGGCTGGGTCTTGGCTGCCACGGGGCTTTTCTCTGGTGGCGGTGCTGGGGGCTGCTCTCTAGTTGTGGTGCGTGGGCTTCTCGTTGTGGTGGCTTCTTTCCTTGCAGAGCATGGGCTCTTGGGTGCACGCACATCAGTAGTTTCAGCTTCCCGGCTCTCGAGCACAGGCTCAAGAGTTGTGGTGCATGTGCTTAGTTGCTCTGCCGCAGGTGGGATCTTCCTGGATCAGGGATCAAATCCATGTCTCCTGCACTGACAGGAGGATTCTTTACCACCATGGAAGCCCCAGCTGTATGATTTTAAAAGCAGGAAGAACCCAGTGATATTAACTTGATAATATATTTTATTTCATCTAATATGTAGCTTCCCTGGTAGCTCAGATGGTAAAAAATCTGCCTGCAAGTCAGGAGACACAGGTTTGACCCCTGGGTGGGAAAGATCCCCTGGAAAAGGGAATGGCGACTCACTCCAGTATTCTTGCCTGGATAATTTCAAGATCAAAGGAGCCTAGCAGGAAATAGTCCACGGGGTTACAAAGAGTTGGACACGACTGAGGGACTAACACTAATAGTCTGATACATCCTAAATATCATTTCAAGATATGTTTACTATTTAAAAATCATTGATGAAATGTATTACATTAATTATTCATACTAAGTCATTGAAATCCACTGGGAAGTTGACACTTAAAACAAGTCTAAGATAGACTAACCCCATTTCTTGTCCTCAAAAGACGCTTGTGCTATGCAGACAGTGCAGCTATTGAATAGTTCCACTGTGTCAGAACGGGCTTTTGGACAGAGCCAATCCAGAACCTTTGCAGAGTAAGGCTGGATGCCAGCCCTCATCCTAAAGCAGCACACAACTTCCTACAAATACCAGCACATAAACCTGATATCACAACAGCACTGAAAAAATGAGAGCTTGCTGTGGTAACAGGCTTTCTGCTGAAATTTGCTACTAATTGCTTCATCCCTTTACATTCGTTTAGAAAACTGGCTCCTAATTTTATTGGCACCCTGTGTGGCTAGATATTTCTTAATACATAGCTGAAAGATCATTTCACCCTGAAAACGTAATTTCTAGCCTGCTGAATACTTGTTGAAGTCTATCAGAAGAAGTAACTAGAAGTGACAAGTCAAGTAAGTAAGAAGAAATAGTTTTAAGTATCAATTTCCATCTTTTAAATGATTTGGATTCTTACCATGAGAATACATTATTTAGTTGAAAATAATAGTTTTAATAAACAAAAACAACAGTGGAAGGGAGGGAATGGAAGGGAAGGAAATTTAATAACTTTAGAGAAGATAGAGATTAAATGCAGGTCAGGAAGCAACAGTTAGAGCTGGACATGGAACAACAGACTGGTTCCAAATAGGAAAAGCAGTACATCAAGGCTGTATATTGTCACCCTGCTTATTTAACTTA
>SJYA01000567.1:602982-680106 GCA_006410615.1 Neotragus moschatus | reverse complement strand
AAACAGTGGAAACAGTGTCAGACTTTATTTTTTTTGGCTCCAAAAGCACTGCAGATGGTGACTGCAGCCATGAAATTAAAAGACGCTTACTCCTTGGAAGAAAAGTTATGACCAACCTAGACAGCATGTTGAAAAGTAGAGACATTACTTTGCCGACTAAGGTCCATCTAGTCAAGGCTATGGTTTTTCTTGTGGTCATATATGGATGTGAGAGTTGGACTGTGAAGAAGGCTGAGCGCCGAAGAATTGATGCTTTTGAACTGTGGTGTTGGAGAAGACTCCTGAGAGTCCCTTGGACTGCAAGGAGAGCCAACCAGTTCATTCTGAAGGAGATCAGCCCTGGGATTTCTTTGGGAGGAATGATGCTAAAGCTGAAACTCCAGTACTTTGGCCACCTCACAGAGTTGACTCATTGGAAAACACTCTGATGCTGGGAAGGATTGGGGGTAGGAGAAGGGGACGACAGAGGATGAGATGGCTGGATGGCATCACTGACTCGATGGGTGTGAGTCTGAGTGAACTCTGGGAGTTGGTGATGGACAGGGAGGCCTGGCGTGCTGCGATTCATGGGGTCGCAAAGAGTAGGACACGACTCAGTGACTGAACTGAACTGAACTGAGGCAGGCAAGAGAAGACTTGCTGCACAGCACCTGGAGTTAGAGAGGGGTCTCTCCTGATTCACAGGCAAGGTTGCATAATTGACAAATGAATAGACAGAAGCAGACTTCCCTGGTCTTTCTCTAGCCTTCAGGCATCTCAAGATCCTGCTTAGCTGCAGCACTCTAGTTCTCTGAGATACTCTCCAGGAGTAAAAGTGAAGCACCCTCAGCTGTCCCACCAGATTCCCTCTTGAACTTCACTTCCCCATCTGATGCAAGAAGCCTCAGATCCTCCCTGCTTCTCCCATTTGGACGGTAGGTGGGAAATTCCATGAGTTCCCTAGTCACCCAAACTCTCTCTTTCCTCAGATACCATCTTCTCCTGTAAGATAATTGGAGATGATCACAAAGGTCCTTCAAAGATGGGATCTGTCATCTAGCCCCACAACTGAATTTCCTGCAAGTAGAAGTAGAATTTGCACAAACTGAAGCTAAGGAGGTAGAAAGCTGTGATGACAGGACTTTTCTGAGAAATTCAGGAGAGCAGCTTCTGTATACATAATGTGAAACTAAGGCTCCTAAAGGAACCAATCCAAACACAGAAAGGTCATTGAATACAGACCCTTGCTGCTTTGTACTGCCATAAGGAATATATACACATATATGTGGTCTCCCTTAGTCTCATATAGACTTTTCCTGACTTTTTCCTGCCCATGGGTTGACTTCTCTTCAAACATATTCCATACCTTATGTGGCCACCACTTATTAGAGATGACTCACAGTACCAAAAATGCAATCAGAGAAAGTATGAGTAGGCATATTAGTTTCAAGGCATCCATTCTTCATCTAACACCTACAGCAAATTTTACAGTTGAGACATTGAGGGGAAGATAAGACATTTGTCATTCGGAGGACAAGGAGACAGAACACTTCCTGGAATCTACAGACTTGGGCAGGGGTTAGGAAGTAGGACTTGGAAACAATCCTGTTTATAGTGGTTAACAGAGGATCTATCCTGATGATCCACGAATCTTCTACGTTAAAAAAACAAGGGGAAACAGTCTGATTCATTCTTTTCTCTCTCTCACTCTCTCAAATTAAAGTTCCAGCTAAGCACTGACCTTTCACAAAAAACAGCAACAACAACAACCAAGATACCAAAGAAGGAAATCTCCAAGATGTGATGATTTTGGCCCAGTGAATCTGCCCCATACCTCCGGGGTCAACCTGCTAGAGTTATAAGAACCATCCTGCCCCCTGGGAACACAGGCTTCCTGGGCACCAACTTCCTCCAGCATGCGTGCTCTTCAGCTTCTCTTCAGGACCAGCCCTGCTGCCCTGCTCCTGGGTCTCTGCCTGACACTGTGGACGGTCCCAACTCAAGGACAAACGTAAGCCATTGGTTTTTCCTCCCTGTATAAATTCTTCCAGGGAGGACACTTCTGCCAACCCAGAAACCCACGTTATGCACCTACAGTTTATTTACCTGCTCCAAGAGGACTCATCCTGGGAGTCCTCACTTTGTGTCTCCTGGTCTCAAGCTCTCCCTGTTCAGAACCTGTTGGAGAGGTTGCTGAATCCATGACCAACACCTACTTTGTGTTTTAACTCAGTTATCTATTCTTTTATCATTCTCATCCTTTTCCCATGAAACAACAGAATAGGCAGGAATGTTAGCATTGTGGTCAGCCCTGGGATAAGCTTTGGATAAGATGCCTAAGCTGCACAAGAGTGGATATGACTTTGTTCACAACCCAGTATAAGGGCTGTGCTGACCCACCAACTCAGATGATCCCTGTGGTATGTGTCATGCCAAGTGGATCATTAAGACTGATGGCACTAATGCCTCTGTGTCTTCCCCATTCCTTTCATTCCCTTGCTCTTTCAGCCTGTTGCTTCCATATCCCTCCCAGCCTGCCTCATTCCTGGACTTGTTTGTTTGTTTGTTTGTTTTAATTGAAACAACTCAGAACTTGGTTTTAATGTTCTACATTATAACCCAGAATCAAAACTCATATATGCCATTAGTAATGGTGTGAAATGGATACAGCCCTCTGGACAGATTAAGTCTCTTGCTATCAAAATTTTGAATGTATACATTTTAACCTAGCCATTCCATTTATAGAGATGTGTCCTAAAGAGATATTCATAGAAGTGTATGAAGATACAAATGAGTGAGGATGTTTGCAGCATTGTTTATGATGATAAACAGAAACTGAAAATAACAGAAATGTCAATCTGGACTTTTACCAGACTTTTTTCTGTCTCTTTTGCCATATCTAGACAGAATGAAATTTCAATAACCCTGACAGTTGAACGAGTTGGGAACTCAGATGACTATATCGTAACACTCACAGTTACAAGTCATGTACCTGTATACTTAGTGGTAAGTAAAGATTTGAGGGTTGTCATAAGTAAGGAGAGAGAAGGGAAATAGCCTCATAAACAATTTTTGTGGTCACTAATGATATGAAGTGAAACAGTATCTTACAAAGAAGTCACCTGCAAATACTATTGCATTTGAAACCCTGGCAGGAATGTGTGTATTATTACTTCAATTTTAAAAGTCAAGAAGTGATATTACAGATGGAATAGTAGATTCATAAATTCAGAATGCACATTGGTAGGTGCTAGGTGCCAGGAGGTTCCACGTGGGTACCTTAGTGTTTAATGGGGACAGAGTTTCAGTTTAGGAAAGTGAAAAATTCAGGAGATGGATGACGGTGAACAATGCACAACAATGGGAATGCACTTAGTGCCTCTGAATGGCACAGTTAAATATGGTTAAAATAACATGACTTATATTATGTGACTTTCACTGCAATTTTTAAAAAGCCATTTAAAAGAAAAAGTGATGATATGCAGGTGATAAATGAGTAGAGGTTTCTAAGCATGTCAGGACCCTTAACTTCCCCAGGGGAGTGGAGGAGAGAAGAGGAGAGGACAGAAGAAAGCACTATGAAAGAGGAAATAACCAAGAGGGCTAAGACTGAGTGACAAGGACAAAGGAGCTTTGTTAGACTTGAGCCATCCACGACCGTGCCTCTGTCCAGTGCAGTGATGAGGCTGAGTCAGGGAGATTCCACTCAATAGGCCATGGCAGATGGGAGAGAAGCTGCAAACTGAGAGTGAAAGTCACTCATTCGTGTCCGACTCTTTGTGATCCCATGGACTGTACAGTCCACGGAATTCTCCAGGTCAGAACACTGGAGTGCATAGACTTTCCCTTCTCCAGGGGATCTTCCCAACCCAGGGAGTGAACCCAGGTCTCCCACATGGCAGGCGGATTCTTTACCAGCTGAGCCACAAGGGAAGCCCTAATTATGTCCTCCTCACAGATGGGAGACTTGCTGTCACATTGGAATTGGCTTTCCCATTTCCTACCTGTATTACTTTTCCCCACTGTCTTCACTGAGTCTTCAGATCCCTTATACGTCCTGCTTCAGGAATTCTGATAACAATCCCTGACTCCTTCGATGCCTCCTTGGGGTTTTTGGAAAACAGATGCAAACAGAGGAGAAAGTTGCAAAGCTACCAAATCCCTAGGAGGAAATACATACAGTATCTGATATTTATTCAAATGTAAAGGATGCCAGAAACGCTTCTGAGCCTCCCCTTTCCAGAGATCTTCTCTGTTGCCATTTCAGGAAGGTCCTGGAACTTTCTCTTCTCAGGTCTGACCTCAGCAGACTGCTTCTCCCATCTGAGAATCTCAGTCACTTCTTTCATCTTCTATCTAGGTTATAATTCTTTTGGGGGAGGAAAACAGGCACAGAGTACTAGGTGGCCAAGAGCTTTCAGACTCCAAGTGTCTTTTGTACAACACGCATAGTACTTTACCTACATAAAGCTCTGTATCATACACAACACACAAACCTCATGAACTCATACAGACTAGAGAAGTAAGTATCAATATCTCAATCTCACAATACCACATAGAATGAGAAGCTCCGAGGGATAAATGCCACATCACAAAGCTGAAAAGCAGGATACATGGGAAAATAAACCCTAGTTTATTTGTTTGGGGGATTTTTTTCCCCACCACATCAGAGCAGACAAACTGATGATTCCAATCTCCATGACCCTCTTGGTTCACTGACAAGCTCATTTAAATCATTTCCTATCTACTCCAGGTGGGGAGCTTCAGAACTAAACATAGTCCAACAACCATGGTGACTTCTTGGCACTTCCATTGTTCAAAATAAAGAACATTTCTCATATCAGTTGTTGAGTTAAAGACTAGGCAGACCCTCACAGGTGTATTTCTCCCCACGCCAGTGGACAAAACCAAGTTTGGTATCTGACAACACCTTCAAACCCAACTCTAAAACTTTGTCATACAGCAAGCCAATAAAGTATCTTTTTCATAATGCAAGTCAAAGTTGAAAAGGACAGATAAGGAGAATTACCAAAAGACTGCCTAAAGTTGAGTCTGGCCCTAAATACATTAGGGGTGATGTCTGGGGAAACCCTGGTGCCTGCTCTGTGTTGGCCCTAAACATGCTTATTTTGCATAATAGTTACTCCAGGGCTGCCTCAACCTGAGCCTCTCTCTTTACTCCTTTCCCATCGTTTTCTCCTCAGGTTAAAGTCACACTGGAGGGCTCTGATGATGTAAATTTTCCTTACGGTAATTTTGTTTTCACGGCCTGTCTGTGTCCTTACTGTTCAAGAAATTTCTTCTGGGACATAAAAGGACCTGGTAAGTGAAGAAGCTTCCTGCCTGACCATTAGTGGCAGATAAGGGGGAATGCGAGGCGAGGAAAAACTGAAAAGGGGGAATGCGAGGCAAGGATAAACTGAAAAGGGGAAATCAAGACATGGCCGAAAGCAGAGAAGTAAGGGAGTGAAGCAAAAATGAAACACAAGACATATAGGCAGTGTGGCAAGGGCTCAATGCAGAGGAAGTGACAGCGGCTGGAAACAGCTGAATCTTGTATAGGAGCCTGAGAAACGGGGCTGAGTGTCAGACACAGTAAGAGGCAGGGTAGAATGGTTTGTCGGTGGAGTCCAGTTGTCTGACAGAGCCTTGCTTTTCTCTCTAGAAAATGGGATCCTAATAGGGAAGGCTAAAGTCGTGTCAGAGGAGAATATATGCCCTTCTGATGTGGAAATCTCCACCCTGTTTACAAAGTTTGTATCAAGCGTGAAATCGTCAGCACACTCTGATCTGGAGAGACTGCTAACTCTGAGGTTGTGAGTATCTGTGTGGAGTAGAAAATAAACCTCCCACTGGCTTCTCACTGTGCTGTCTGTGTTCCCTCCCCAAATCTTAGTACAGTGTCTGCTCAGACACCACAAGGTCCTAATGAAGCAATATTTTAAGAAGCCTTCTCAGGGATGATAAATAAGCATCCATTTTCTAGCAGATGAGAAGAAAGAGAAGATAGGAATTACTCTCACCATTAAAGTGGGACAGGAAATATCCAGAGAGAGAACTGCCCCTAGGGCTTAAATTAAGGGCAGAACTGAGCGATGGTTCTAAGGAGCAGTACCCAGCCTTACTGGAATGAGGGACCAGTTTTGTGGAAGGCAATTTTTCCATGGACCTGGTGGTGGGGGATGATTTGGGGATGATTCAAGCACATTATATTTATTGTACACTTTATTTCTATTATTATACCATCAGTTCCACCTCAGATCATCAGGCATTAGATCCCAGAGGCTGGGAACCCCAGAATTAAGTTTCCCTTCTATTTTAGGCCAATTACATCCAGCTGCCTCTCCCAGTTATTGGAAAGTTCAATGAATCTGAAGTCCTAAAATTATTATCTCTTGCTGCTCTTGAAATGGTAGCAAGGAATATACTCACAGGAGCTCAGGTTTGCTGGGATCCTGACCAGGGATCAGCTTGAGCTTCGCCCAAGCTCCTTCATCACAATAAAGCAAAACAGAAAGCAAGTAGGTACCTATTGTTAGGGGGAATGAGGGGCTATGGGAACCATTCAGCACTGCTAGTGGGAGTATATAAATAGGTGAAGCCATCTGGAGAACCACCGGACCTTACTTAAATTATGTACATACCTTCTGATCCAGCACTTCCATAACCAGAGGTGATGGCAAGAGAGAGCATTTTGATTCCTGAACTCCTAGGCCTCTCTGTTCTAGTTATCAAAGACAAAGGACCAGTGAAGCGCCGTTGTTTCAAAATACATTCCATATCTTGAAGGATATCACCCTACCCCTACAGGGTGTGATTCTCAAGTCATTCCCATAGCTGTTCATGTATGAGCTCTCCCAGCATGCCATAGGGCCAGTAGTTTCCCGACAATGTAACTGATGAAAATCAGTACACACCTTGATCACATGCCTGTTGTAAGAACTCGTTCATTTGAAGAAAGGATTCCATTGATCTAAGGAGATATGAGATGGGTCTAGAAGTCAGATACTCTGTGAGCCCTCAGATAGTAATGCTGACTAGGAGCTATCTCCTTCTCATGTAATACCTGTGGTAGAGTCCTTGTTGCACTATCACAGATGGATTGATCCATCTCGGTCAGCTCACCTTTAGTGGGGAAATGAGACACAAACTGGGAGACAACACAGAGTGAGCTGATGAATAGGTTTTCAGCTATGGACAACTGGAACCCAAGAATGCTGGAGTCTCTGAAGTTGTCCCTTTTAAAGGACAAATAAATTTTTCCATTGGTTCCCCTCCACTGTTGACTGATCACTGTTTTCCAAAGAGCATTAACTCCCAGGAACACCATGCCCTGCATTTCAAGAGATCTTCCAAGAGTGAAGTTGCAGGTGTCTGCAGCAAGAAGCCTTAGAGTTACTGACAGTTGCTTTTTCACATCCTCCGAGCCCTACCATTTCTGTGTGCGCTGATCAACTCTGCCATTTCCTGTATGTTTAGGAGAAACTCATTCTTTTACGTGTATAGGGAAAAAAATGCAAAGGTTTCCTCCTGTGTTTTTCTCCTGTGTTTCTCCTTTATTTTTGTATGACCACTACACTCACACAGAACACTTCTGTCACCAAATGGGTGGGATTTTGCCCATACCAAGCAATTTCCTGTGACACTAGGTGGGTGTCTGACAATTCAACCCAATACTGCTACTATCTACTCAGAGATAGCATTCAGTCTCACAAGAACCAGTTCCACAAGATTCTCCCATCCTGACTTGCAATGCCAATCACAAGTTTCAGATACCACCTTTCTACCTGTGCTTCTGACCTAATCCTCCATAAATCAGAGGTTCAATTAATTTGCTGGAACAGCTCATGGAACTCAGAAAAGCTGTTTACTCGTGTTTACCGGTTTAATGTAAAAAGATATGATAAAGGATATCAATGAACATCCAGGTGGAGAGATGTGTAGAATAGAATATATGTGTGGAATAAGAGATTCAGGGATTAGAGCTGGCAGACAGAGTCCCTGAAGAACTATGGACGGAGGTTTGTAACACTGTACTGAGGCAATGACCAAAACCATCCCAAAGAAAAAGAAATGCAAGAAGGCAAAACAGTTGTCTGAAGAGGCTTCACAGATAGCTTAGGAGAGAAGAGAAGTGAAGGCAAGGGAGAAAGATAAAGATATACCCAACTGAAAGCAGAGTTCCAGAGACTAGCATGGAGAGATAAGAAAGCCTTCTTAAATGAACAATGCAAAGAAATAGAGGAAAACAATAGAAAGAGAAAGACTAGAAATGTCTTCAAGAAAATTGGAGATATCAAGAAAACATTTCATGCAGGATGGGCACAATAAAGTGTATGAATCTAACAGAAGCAGAAGAGATTAAGAGGTGGCAAAATTACACAGAAGAACTATCCAAAAAAGTCTTAATAGCCAGGATAACCACGAGGATGTGTTCACTCACCTAGACCCAGACATCCTGGAGTGTAAAGTTAAGGAGGCCTCAGGAAGCATTACTGTGAACAAAGCAAGAGGAGGAGATGGAATTCTAGCTGAGCTATTTCATATCCTAAAAGAGATGCTGTTAAAGTGCAGCATTCAGTATGTCAACAGAGCAAACACAGCAATGGCCATAAGACTGGAAAAGATCAGTTTAATTTCAAAGAATGTTCAAACTGCTATACAATTGCACTCATTTCACACACTAGTAAATTTATGCTCAAACTTCTTCAAGCTGGGCTTCAGCAGTACATGTACCAAGAATTTCCAGATGTACGTGCTGGGTTTTGAACAAGCAAAGGAACCAGAGACTAAATGGCCAACATTTGTTGGATCATGGAGAAAGCAAAGGAATTCCAGAAAAACAACTACTTCTGCTTCACTGATTAGGTTAAAGCGTTTGACTATATGGACCAAAACAAACTATAGAAAACTCTTTAAAAGATAAGAGTACCAGATCACCTTACCTGTCTCCTGATAAGCCTGTATGCAGGTCAAGAAGCAACAGTTAGAACAAGATATGGAACAACTGACTGGTTCAAAACTGGGAAAGGAGTACAGCATGGCCATATACTGTCACCCTGCTTATGTGCAGAGTTCATCATGCAAAATGCTGGGCTGCATGAATCACAAGCTAGAATTGAGACTGCTGGGAGAAATAGCAACAACCTCAAGTATGCAGATAATACAACTTTAATGGCAGAAAATGAAGAGGAACTAAAGAGCCTCTTGACAAGGGTGAAGAAGACAGAGAAACAGGTGGCTTTAAACATTCAAAAACCCAATCATGGCATCTGGGCCCATCACTTCATGGCAAATAGAAGAGGGGAAAGTGGAAGCAGTGAAAGATTTTATATTCTTGGGCTCCCAGATCTCTACAGATGGTGACTGCAGCCATGAAATTCAAAGATGCTTGCTCCTTGGAAGGAAAGCTAAGACAAGCCTTTGTTGTTGTTCAGTCGCTCAGTAGTATCTGACTCTTTGTGAACCCATGGACTGCAGCACACCAGGCTTCCGTGTCCTTCACCATCTCCCAAGCTTACTCAAACTCATGTCCACTGAGACAGTGAGGCCATCCAATCATTTCATCCCCTGTTATCTCTTTCTCCTCCTGTCTTCAATCTTTCCCAGCATCAGGGTCTTTTCCAATGAGTCAGCTCTTCACATCAGGTGCCCAAAGTATTGGAGCTTCATCATCAGCCCTTCCAATGAATATTTAGGGTTGATTTCCTTTAGAATGGACTGGTTTGATGTCCTTGCAGTTCAAGGGACTCTTAAGAGTCTTCTGCAGCACACCAGGCTTCCATGTCCTTCACCATCTCCCAAGCTTACTCAAACTCATGTCCAGAGTCAGTGAGGCCATCCAATCATTTCATCCCCTGTTATCTCTTTCTCCTCCTGTCTTCAATCTTTCCCAGCATCAGGGTCTTTTCCAATGAGTCAGCTCTTCACATCAGGTGCCCAAAGTATTGGAGCTTCATCATCAGCCCTTCCAATGAATATTTAGGGTTGATTTCCTTTAGAATGGACTGGTTTGATGTCCTTGCAGTTCAAGGGACTCTTAAGAGTCTTCTGCAGCACACCAGGCTTCCGTGTCCTTCACCATCTCCCAAGCTTACTCAAACTCATGTCCAGAGTCAGTGAGGCCATCCAATCATTTCATCCCCTGTTATCTCTTTCTCCTCCTGTCTTCAATCTTTCCCAGCATCAGGGTCTTTTCCAATGAGTCAGCTCTTCACATCAGGTGCCCAAAGTATTGGAGCTTCATCATCAGCCCTTCCAATGAATATTTAGGGTTGATTTCCTTTAGAATGGACTGGTTTGATGTCCTTGCAGTTCAAGGGACTCTTAAGAGTCTTCTGCAGCACCACAGTTGAAAAGATTCAGCTTTTCAACACTCAGCCTTCTTTATGGACCAACTCTCACATACATACATGACTACCAGTAAAACCATAGCTTTGGCTACACAGACCTTTGTTGGCAAAGCAATGTCTCTACTTTTTAATATGCTGTCTAGATTCATCACAGCTTTTCTTCCAAAAAGCCACATCTTGGAATTTGATTGCTGCAGTCACCACCTATAGGGATTTTGGAGCCCAAGAAAATTAAGTCTGTCATAGTTTCCACTGTTTCCCCATCTATTTGCCATGAAGTGATGGGACAGGATGCCAAGGTCTTAGTTTTCTGAATGTTGAGCTTTAAGCCAGCTTTTTCATTCTTCTCTTTCGCTTTAATCAAGAGGCTCTTCAGTTCCTCTTCACTTTCTGCCATAAGGGTGGTGTCACCTGCATATCTGAGGTTATCGATATTTCTCCCTGCAATCTTGAGTCCAGCCTGTGCCTCATCCAGCCCAGCATTTTGCATGATGTACTTTGCATATAAGCTAACTAAACAAGGTGACAATATACAGCCTTGACATACTTCTTTCCCCATTTTGAACCAGTCAGTTGTTTCATGTTCAGTTCTAACTGTTGCCTCTTGACCTGCATACAGGTTCCTCAGGAGACAAGTAAGGTGGTCTGGTGTTCCCATCTCTAAGAATTTTCCTGTTTGTTGTGATCCAGTCAAAGGCTTTAGCATAGTCAATGAAGCCGAGTTTTCCAAGTTTTCTGGCATATTGCGTGCAACTCTTTCACAGCATCATCTTTAGGATTTGAAATAGCTCCACTGGAATTCCATCACCTCCACTAGCTTTGCTCATAGTGATGCTTCCTAAGGCCCACTTGACTTCTCATTCTAGGATGTCTGGCTTTAGGTGAGCGATCACACCATCATGGTTATCTGGGTCATTAAGATCTTTTTTGTATAGTTCTTTTATGTATTCTTGCCACCTCTTCTTAATATCTTCTGTTTCTGTTAGGTCCATACTGTTTCTAACCATTATTGTGCCCATCTTTGCATGAAACGTTCCCTTGGTGTTTCTAATATTCTTGAAGAGATCTCTAGTGTTTTCCACTCTATAGTTTTCCTCCATTTCTTTGCACTGATCACTGAAGAAGTCTTTCTTATCTCTCCTTGCTATTCTTTGGAACTCTGCATTCAGATGGGTATATCTTTCCTTTTATCTTTTGCCTTTATCTTCTCTTCTTTTCTCAGCTATTTGTAAGGTCTTGTCAGACAACCATTTTGCCTTTTTTCACTTCTTTTTCTTGGGGATGGTTTTGATCACTGCCTCCTATAAAATGTTACAAACCTCCTTTGATAGTTCTTCAGGCACTTTGTCTATCAGATCTAATCCCTTCAATCTATTTGTCACTTCCACTGTATAATCAAAAGGGATTTGATTTAGGTCATACCTGAACAGTCTAGTGGTTTCCCTGACTTTTTCAATTTAAGTCTGAATTTTGCAATAAGAAGTTCATGATCTGAGCCACAGTCAGCTCCCTAGAGAGCATAGGGACATATGACAAACCTAACAGCATATTAAAAAGCAGCAGCAGCATTTTACCAGCAAAGGTCCATAAGGTCAAAGCTATAGTTTTTCCAGTAGTTGTGTACGGATGTGAGAGTTGGACCATAAAGAA
Organism: Neotragus moschatus; assembly: GCA_006410615.1. NCBI lineage: Eukaryota > Metazoa > Chordata > Mammalia > Artiodactyla > Bovidae > Neotragus > Neotragus moschatus. The sequence continues at coordinate 668,125 of SJYA01000567.1, read as the reverse complement.
GATTGAGCACCAAAGAACTGATGCTTTCAAACTGTGGTACTGGAAAAGACTCTTGAGAGTTCATTGACTGCAAGGAGATCAAATCAGTCAATCCTAAAGGAAATTAACCCTGAATATTCATTGGAAGAACTGATGCTGAAGCTAAAGCTCTAATACTTTGACTACCTGATGGGAAGAGCAGACTCATTGGAAAAGACTGTGATGCTGGGAAAGATTGAAGGCAAAAGGAGAAAGGGATGGCAGAGGATGAGGTGGTTGGAGACCATCACCAAATCTATGGACACGAACTTGAGTAAACACTGAGAGATAGTGGAGGACAGAGGAGGCCGGCATGCTGTCGTCCATGAGGTCACAAAGCATCCTGCAGGACTTAGTGACCCAACAACAACCAATTTACTGTAAAAAGATATGATAAAGGATATAGATAACCATCAAATGGAAGAGATGTGTAGAGCATGGTATGTAGAAAAGGGTACAGAATTTCCAAACCCTCTCTAGGCACTACTTTCCCAGTACCTCACGTGATCATCAACCTGGAAGTTCTTCAAACCCCATCTTTGTGGGGTTTTATGGAGAAATCCCTACATGGGCATGGTTACTTATTGACCATTGGTTATTGATTTAACCTCCAACCCCTGTCTCATCCCCAGAGGTTAGGGCACCTGGGACTAAATGGGCAAGAAGCATGGATGAAGACCAAAAATATATGAGAACTGCTTTTACATCTAAATGACCAAATCTATTTTTCTTATAAATCACAGAATTGCAACCTGTATCTCTGTCCTGGTAGGTTTTTCCCAGAAATGTGGAAGACCACTCTGCCCACACACAAGGCAGACTGGAAGGGTTGGGTGGGATTGGGAACAGGGTCAACCCTGAGGACCAGCCTTCAACCCATGGCTGATGGAAACTGGTATAGATGTGCCCACGCTCTTATGCCTCTGGGGGTCATCATTATGAGCCACATTTCACAGCATTCTTCTCATGAGTGAGCTTCCGTCTTCCACTGGCTTCATAATGTCACTTTTACTTATTATACTGCTTTTAGTTTATTCATACCCACACCTCCATGCCTCTGTTTCCAAAATTTTCCAAAAAGCTACAAAATACTTCCATTCAAGTCTTCATCTCAGTGTCTGCCCCTGGGGGAAACACAAACTCAGGTAAAGATTTCAGTGTGTTCAGGAACAGTGAGTGCTGAGGACATGTGACCAGGGCACCAACAGCAACTCCTGGGAAGGAGGGGAAGAAAAAGAAAATTGTCACAGCACATGAGATGAAAGTGAAAGTGCCAGTCGCTCAGTCCTGTCCAGCTCTTCGTGACCCCGTGGAGTGTAGCCCACCAGGCTCCTCTGTCCACAGAGTTCTCCAGGCAAGAATACTGTACCCTCAAATGGTTCCAAAACATTCTGATGTCTCTTTTGGTATAGTCACTTTAGATAAGGTCACATTTTTATGGCACCTAACAGTAATAAAACATTAAAATTGTAGTCATTTATTAGGGTCAGATGGAGAAGGCAATGGCAAGCCACTCCAGTACTCTTGCCTAGAAAATCCCATGGATGGAGGGGCCTGGTAGGCTGCAGTCCATGGAGTCGGACGTGACTGAGCAACTTCACTTTCACTTTTCACTTTCATGCAATGGAGAAGGAAATGGCAACCCACTCCAGTGTTCTTGCCTGGAGAATCCCAGGGATGGCAGAGCCTGGTGGGCTGCCGTCGATGGGGTCACACAGAATCGGACACAACTGAAGCGACTTAGCAGCAGCAGCATTAGGGTCAGAAATGGGGTGAGGGGTAAAAGGAGGAATCATTTTGAAGGTAAACTACATAAAACCAGGAGCCAAACACTTACCCAAAATATACACACTAGAAAGGGCCACAAATCACAGAGCCTAAATAAACCACAGTGTCAAGAATATCAGAACCGGGCAAGAATTCTATTTCTGGACTGGGAAACCAGAGGTCCAGGAAAAGGTAAGTTAAAGGCTGCAAAACTGCTAGAAAGAGAGAGGCAACCACCAGGAGAGGAAAGACTTCCAGGCTCAAGTTGAAACTCCACACGCAATGTGGAGCACATATAGACCCTAATCATCGAGCAAACAGTTTCAGTTAATCAAGATGAATAAGCTCTACAGAATTCCTCTTCAAATTATACCTCGAGTCAGGATTACTACCTTGTATACTTAAAATTTTGTTGAGGGTAGCTCTTATGTTAAGTGTTCTTGCCACAGTAAAATGTTTTTAAAAAAGAATCAAATGCCAACTTAGTATTAAACTAACAGAACTCTCTCAAAAGAGGCAGAAATGAAACAATAAGAGATAAACAGGAGAAATAACCAATTGGAAACCTTTCAAAAATGTATATGTACTGACAGAAGTTTTTAAAGGTTTTATCTAAAAAGAACAAACTGTGAAACTGACTCAATAGGTAGAGTATTTGTAAATTAGAAGATAGCATTGAAGAATTCATCTAGGGCAAGAGAAGAGCTCTGTAAGTATATCGGTTTATGCCTTTTGCTCCAGCACCCTAGTTCAGCATTGGTCCTGTATTTTAATTTTTTGATTATTTGTATTAAAACATCCCAAGACAGAACTGTCCCACAACCCAGTAGTTAAGACTCTGCTCTTCCAGAGCAGAAGGCATGAGTTTGAGCCCTAGTTGGAGAACTAAGATCTCACATGCCACTCAGTAGGGGGAAAAAAAGAATTCCAAGATGGGTTTAATACTTTCACTTTACCTTCTGCCAAGGTCTTCTTTAGTAGAATATGAGATGTCCCACTGAAAACCTGGATGGTTTTTCTCTATATTTTTCAGAAAGAGCAGGACTGATCAATGCCTCTTTTTAAAGGATGGTGTCCAGGGAACTTGATGCAAAAACAAAGCATACTCATTAATGAATGGCTTGGGACCTTACAGCCTTTGGTGGCAGCCTGAGAAAAAGCAAGGCTGCTGCTCTCTGCGGAGCATAGCTCAGGCTGTGGCATGAGATTTGCACGCAGGCACCAGGCCACCAGCTGGTAAGAACAGTGTGGGGAAGGAGAAATTACAGCTTGGTTGAGAAGTGTATAGGAAATGGAGGCTGAGCAGTTCTGCCATGGAGCAAGTAAAAAGGATTTTGAATGTCCCTGCTATGGTATTTTTGTCATTTTCTGCGCAGTATAAATCTTCAAGTACTTTTACTATTTGACTTCTTTATAATAAACCTTTTGGCATAATGAGCTCAAGGAAACAAGGAGTATGGTAATAAAAAAAAAATGAAGTAGTGAATTTTTATTGCTCAGAAAAGTCAATAATGAATATGTTGTCATTTAGCATCTATTGTAGGGACTGTCTGCTCAGTGGCTCTATGGTGGGGCTACTGGTGACCTCCTCCAAAATGACTTCTACCACACTCTGCGAGACCCAGGTCTGCTGTAGCCAGAGTCCCTGTCCCTGTGGCAGGCCACTGCTGACCTGTGCCTCTACAGGAGACACTCAAACACTCAAAGGCAGGTCTGGCTCAGTCTCTGCAGGGTCTCAGGGTCCTGGTGTGCACAAGCATTTGCTTGAGCCCTCCGAGTGTCTCTGGCAGGTATGGAGTTTGATTCTAAACACGGTTTCGCCCCTTCTACCATCTTGTTGGGGCTTCTCCTTTGCCCTTGGACTTGGGGTATCTTTTTCTGGTGGAATCCAACATTCTCCTGTTGATTGTTGTTCAGCAGCAAGTTGCAATTTTGAAGTGCTCACAGGAGAAAATGAGCACACATCCTTCTTTCTACTCCACCATCTTAGTTTCCCTCAAAGGTCCAGCTAGTCGAACCTATGGTTTTTCCAGTAGTCAGGTATGGATGTGAGAGTTGGACCATCAAGAAAGCTGAGCACCAAAGAATTGATGCTTTTGAACTGTGGTGTTGGAGAAGACTCTTGAGAGTCCCTTGGACTGCAAGGAGATCCAACCAGTCCATTCTAAAGGAGATCAGTCCTGAATATTCATTGGAAGGACTGATGCTGAAGCTGAAACTCCAACACTTTGACCACCTCATGCAAAGAAATGACTCATTGGAAAAGACCCTGATGCTGGGAAAGACTGAAGGCAGGAAGAGAAAGGGACAACAGAGGAAGAAATGGTTGGATGGCACCACCAACAGATGGAATGGGGAGGGAGATGGGAGGGAGGTTCAAAAGGGAGGGGATATATGTATACCTATGGCTGATTCGTGTTGAGGTTTGACAGAAAACAATAATTCTGTAAAGCAAGTATCCTTCAACAAAAAAACAAATTAAAAAAAAAAAAAGAATCCTTTTCAAATGCTTTCAAAAAATTAAGAGGAGGGGCACTTCCCTGGTGGCTCAGTGGTGAAAAATTCTGCCTGCCAATTCAAGAATCACAGGTTTGATCCCTGGTCCAAGAAGATCCCACACATGAGGGAGCAACTAAGCCTGTGCCTTACTACTATTGAGCCTGTGCTCTAGAGTCCAGAACTGCAGCAAGAGAGTAGCCCCCGATCACCGCAACTAGAAAAAGCCTGTGCACAGCAATGAAGACTCAGCACAGATAAAAATAAAAATAATTTTTTTAGAAAATTCAGTTTAAGAAAAAATTTAGAAAAGGTAACACTTCCAAACTCATCTTATGAGGCCAGCATTACTCTAAATCTGGGCAGAAACATCGCCAAAAAAAAAGAGAAAACCAAAGGTCAGTATCTCTGACAAATACATATATAAAAATCCTCAACAAAATACTAGCAAACTAAATTCGCCAACTCAGTACAAGGATTATAAACCATGCTCAGATAGATTTATCCCTGAGAAACAAGGATAGTTCAACATAAGCAAATTAATAAATGAAATATACTACATTAACAAAATGAAGGATAAAAACACACAATCATCTCAGTAAATGCAGAAAAAGCATTTAACAAAATTCGACACTCATTCATGAAATAAACATCCAACAGAATAAGTATGGAAAAAAATATATCTCAACATAGTGAAATCCACATATGACAAGCCCACAGCTAACATCACATTCAAAGGTTAAAAAAAAAAAAAAAAAAAAAAAAAAAAAAAAAAAAACAAACAAAAAAACTGNGTCCATGGGGTTAAAAAGATATACCCTCAACACACGCAGAGTCTCTCCCGTGTAAGAATGGGCACAGAGAGTATACAGAAATGCTGCTATAAGAACCTCGGCTCACTATTGCTAAACATGTACCTAAAACTGCTCTAAAAAATGAAGCTTTTTTTAAAAAAAAAAAAAAAAAAAAAAGCAAAACAAACAAACAAACAAAAAAACTGGAAGTGTTTCCTTTAAGATCAGAAATAATACAAGAGGGCTTCCCTGGAGACACTGTGGATAAGAAGCCACCTTCCAATGCAGGGGACTCAGGTTCAACCCCTGGTCCAAGAAGATTCCACATGACCTGGAGCAGCTAAGCCTGCACACCACAACTACTTACCCGGGAGCAGCAACTACTGAAGCCTGCACACCTAGAGCCTCTGCTCTGCAACAAGAGAAGCCACCGCAACGAGAAGCCCGTGCACCGCAATGAAGACCCAGCAAAGCCAAGAATAAGATAAATAAATTTTAACAGCTTAAAAAAAGGCATAACACAAGAATGCTCACTCTTGCCACTTCTATTCAACACAGTACTGGAAGTCCTAGCCAGAACGATTAGACAAGAAGTAAAAGGCATCCAAATGGGAAAGGAAGTAAAATTCCTTTAGGTTTACATTAAATTATGAAGTCTGTGAAACAGAAAGATAATGGTAATCTTGTACACATATAATTCAAGTAGCTTTCAAACAAGGTGAGATACTTTGCCAATCAAAACAGAAGCTGTAGTTGATAAGACTTGCAAATATTTTTGTACAAGCAGAGTTTATATAGTTTATGAAAGTTTAAAAACTAAAAATTTATATAATGAATCTCAGATATCAAAAAATACTTCAGCATGGCAATACACAACTTCTCCCTTTGCTCCTTCTCGTGAGTCACACTTTAGATATGTTTGAATCTCTGATGAACTACTTTACAAATGAACATATGTTGCCTACAATTACCTTGAATGTTTTGATAAGCAATACCATAAATTTTGATTGCTTTTGTGGGAAATCAGAGGAAAATACATAATCAAAGTGTTAAAAAAAATGGAGCAAAAAGTGTTTTAGGCTTTAAAGCTTTTAGTAAAATATGATTGAAACACAACTTATAAATAGGAAACCATTGACATTTATCCCTACGGAACAAAGGGGAAAAAAACTAAACAGAATAAACTATGAGTACTCAATGGTATAGAAGATTTAATTTCAAAGTTTAAAAATTATTCTTTAGAATATCTCAACTTCTAGCTAGTATTTTTGATTGAATAAATGTTCACCCAATAGAATAAAATAACTACCCACAATGAAATAAAATGAAGAAATAGAATTATGCTGAATTTAAAGATTGTGGAACATTCAAAGAATTATGGACAGGAAAAAAGTATTTGAGTTTTATCTCATAGAATATTTTGAAGAAAACCTTTCTGAGTGGAAAGTAAAATACTTACATGATTCAGTACCAAAAATGTTAGAACTGAGAGTATCCCCCCCTTTAACAGAATTTGCTCAGCATGTACTAATTATCTCAGTATCTATAAAGACTATTTTCTTCTATTCAGAGGCAAACCATTTGACAGTATCAACAATTTCAAATGCATTAGCCATAAAATGCAACTTTGAATAATACTGCATGCAGTTTTAGGCTTTAAAGATTTTAGTAAAATATGATTGAAACATAATTTATAAATAGGAAAACAAGAGAGACAGAGATATTAAAATATGTTATTCAGAAAAATATCAGTGACATAGTATTAGAAATAAATATGACTAAAAGTTCACTCAAATGAATGAATATACAACAGGAAAATTGTTTACATTATTTGTAATGTCTAATTAATCAGTGTTGGGAAAGAATGAAGGCAGGAGGAAAAGGGGACAGCAGAGGATGAGACAGTTGATGGCATCACCATCTCAATGGACATGAGTTTGGGTAAACTCCAGGAGCTGGTGATAGACAGGGAGGCCTGGTGTTCACGGGGTTGCAAGCAGTCGGACTAAGCAACTGAACTGAACTGAACTGAATGTTTAGTTAATCAATATAAGGAAGTAATTTTTACTTTGCTTTAGAGATGAGAGTTATATGAGTTTTAGAAAGATTTTTTTAAAATACTTTCTGAATATTTTATCAACTTACCAAAACTATAATTTAAATGTTTCAGCCAATAAATTCATATTCAAATAATTATATAAATTTAATCATTGTAGCACACTTTTTCACTCCAAAAGTGTCCCATTTTCATCATAAATTATATGGTTACCCTACATGGCAAGAAGAATAAGAAAACAAAAATACCCAAAACTTGAAATAATAGTAAAGAGAAACTGAGTCTAATAAGAATTCCAGGTAAAGAGACTAGAGGCAACATAGGAAGGATAGATTGAAAGATACTGTTGTTGTTCAGCTGCCCAGCTCTTTGCAACCCCATGGACTGCAGAGTGCCAGGCTACCCTATCCCTCACCATCTCCCGAAGTTTGCCCAAGTTCATGTCCAATGCATTGGTGATGTCATCCAGTCATCTCATTCTCTGAGGCCCTCTTCTCCTTCTGCCCTCAGTCTTTCCCAGCATCGGGGACTTTTCCAAAGAGTGTTGTGGCCTTGGCAATTGTGTAGTAAGTGTCAATTTGATACTGAATATTTCCCAGTTAACATGAACTTGAAATTCAAATTTAGCTTAATTTCTCTTGCACTTAGAATTATTTGCTTTTAAGTGCCTACTTCTCTTTACCAATTAAATAGAGCTCATTTATGAATTAACTTCAGCAACAATATCCAAAATAAAGACACATACTGAGACATGTTGCTGTTCAGTCATCAAGTCACATCCAAGTCCTCAAGACCCCATGGACTATAGCACACCAGGCCTCTCTATCCCTCATCATCACATAGAGTTTGCCCAAATTCATGTCCAGTGAATCATTGAGGCATCCAGCCATCTCATCCTGTCACCTTCTTCTCCTTCTGCCTTCAATTTGTCCCAGAGTCAGGATCTTATCCAAGGAGTTGGCTATTCACATCAGGTGGCCAAAGTATTGAACCTTCAGCTTCATACACACAGACATATATGCAACAGTACCTTTATGCATATACAGAGGATTCCCTGGAGGCTCAGCTGGTGAAGAATTCACCTGCAATGCAGGAGACCCTGGTTCAATCCCTGCACCAAGAAGACCTGCTGTAGAAGGGATAGGTACCCACTCCAGTATTTTTGGGCTTCCCTGGTGGCTCAGCTGGTGAAGAATCCACCAGCAATGCAGGAGACCTGGGTTCGACCCCTGAGTTGGGAAGATACCCTGGAGAAGGGAATGGCTACCCACTCCAGTATTCTGGCATGGAGAATTCCATGGACTGTACAGAAAGAGTCAGACACAACTGAGCAACTTTCACTTTCATGCATATAGTAAGACACAGCCATTATTATAAAGGAGCATTCAGAAGGGAGGAAAAACATGAGGAATTTTAAAATATTATAGTGAAAATGAAAACACTCAATAGAATGGCTGGACAACAAAGTCAAGGAAATCTTCCAGAACACAGTACTAGACAGATGAAAAATGTTAAAGACCAATGCTGAACATTAGGAATACAGAAGAGAGGGAAGAGAGAAAACAAAGTAAAAAGAATCATTAAATAAATGACCAATAGAGTGTCTAAATTAGAAGATGCAATTTTCCAGATTAAAATCACGATCCAATGGGTAAAAAAGGCATGCAGCAAAGCATATCATGAAATGAAAATTCAGGATACTAATAGACAAAGAGAAGGTATTCATGATTCCAGAGAAAGAAATGTAAAGTAAACACAAAGGAACAAGACTGGGGTTAGACTCTTCAATAGCAACCCTGAAAGCTGGAAGAAATTCCAAGAGAAAATATGTCCCAACTTAAAATTCTATTCACAGCCATACCATCAATCAGGAAGTTAGAATAAATATATTTTTAACACAAAAATTTGAAAAAAACAAAGTTTCTCTCATGCACCCTGGCAACCTACTACAAATACTGACAGTTATTTCTCCAGCAAAAAAAAAAAAAAAAAAAAAGGATTTATTCAGGATTAGCAAAGAATTGGGCTTCCCAGGTGGCACAGTAGTAAAGAATCCACCTGCCAACACAGGAGACTCAAAAGATGCAGTTTGATCTCTGGGTAGAGAAGATCCCCTGGAGGAGAAAATGCCAACGCACTGGAGTATTCTTGCCTGGAAAATTCCATGGACCAAGCCTGGTGGGCTACAGTCCATAGGGTCACAAAGAGTCAGATACAACATAGTGTGACACCACACACACACACACACACACACACACACACACACACTTAGCAAAGAATTATAATTCAAGGTCTGCAACTATGGTGAGTCACCTGCAAGTCCTCCACAGAAATAGAGAGGATGACTCTTTTATAGAGGGGGGTGAAGAAACCTGAGAGAGCTATAGGAAGCCAGAGATTGGCTTTTCATTGGCTGGGTTGTTACTGTCTCTCATGATTAAACTCTTACTCAGAAAGAAAAGGAAATCTTTTTTCCTTCGTTTGGTACTATCATCATGGGTTATGAGAGCTCCCTCTTGTGGCCTCCTGACTCTATTTTAATTGAGGTTTTCAATAATTTTTACAGTTCTTTCTCGGGAAGCAATTGGAGTATGTGCTCTGCCAAAATAAGGAAGTAAACCAAGAAAGAAGAAAAATGGGAACCAGAAAATAGAATTTACCATAAGACAGAAGCAGAGAGCATCAACAGGATAATGGGGATGGGAGAGGTATGAGCAAGACGAGAAAGAGCCAGTCCAGGTTGGAGCAAGCAGGAAGGATCAAGGGGATATGCTAGAAGATATAGAACACCTGATGTGGCTGAGCATATTGAAAAAATATTTGGAAATTTAGGGTCAAATCTGACCTGCCTCTTGAGAAATCTGTATGCAGGTCAGGAAGCAATAGTTAGAACTGGACATGGAACAGACNGTTGACTCATTGGAAAAGACTCTGATGCTGGGAGGGATTGGGGGCAGGAGGAGAAGGGGACGACCGAGGATGAAATGGCTGGATGGCGTCACGGACTCGATGGACATGAGTCTGAGTGAACTCCGGGAGTTGGTGTTGGACAGGGAGGCCTGGCGTGCTGCAATTCATGTGGTCGCAAAGACTCGGACACAACTGAGCGACTGAACTGAACTGATGTAATAAACTGGTGACAAATACATTAAAAACTAAGAAACAAAGTCTCTTTTGTTATTCTCCTACTTGATCTAGCAGTTAGGATTCCTGGTTTCATGAGTTTGAGCAAACTCCAGGAGTTGGTGATGGACAGGGAAGCCTGGCATGCTACAGTCCATGGGGTCGCAAAGAGTTGGACACATCTGAGCGACTGAACTGAAGGAGAATAAAAAAATGCATATGAAACAAAAAGTAATCACAACTTATCTCAGGGATCAATACAAATTATATTTGTATTGTCATAACAATGTAAAAATTGAGTATCATTTGAACTAATATTAAAATGTATGGGAACATACTAGAAAGTGTGTGTGTGTGTGTGTGTGTGTGTGTGTGTGTGTGTGTGTTTGCTAAGCTGGAGTGTAGAGAATGAAATAGATAAAGCCTCATCTTGGACTTCCCTGGTGGTACAGTGGATAAGAATCTGCCTGCCAGTGTAGGGGACACAGGCTTGATTCCCAGCCCAGGAAGATTCCACATGCCACAGAAAAGCAGCTAAAGCCTGTGCCCCACAATTTCTGAGCCTGTGAGCTGCAACTGCTGAAGCCCAAGCGCCTAGAGTCTGTGTTCTCTAACAAGAGAAGCCCCCACAGCGAGAAGCCCGCACACCCCGGCAAAGAGTAGCCCCTGCTCACCACAACTAGAGAAAGCGCACGCACAGCAGTGAAGACTCAGGGCCAACAATAAATAAATAAATGCCTCATCTTCCTAATTTGGAAGTCCAAAAAAAAAAAAAAAACCCAAAACTGGTGGGGGGCAGGGCGGGGGTGAGGAATCAAGAGGAAGCAGAATAGGTATGTGATCCAGAGGCCTGGGAAAAAAATCAAATAAAACAAACAAAGGAGGTGCAAATGGATTCCTCTGAGTAGGGAAAATGAGGTAGTAACAGAAAGTAGTTTTTCCTAAATAAAACCCCATATAGAAATATGACTTTAAATTATGCATACACTGAAGAAACACTATAAACACTAAACTAAAAACATGTGACCTAGTTGCATTATTTTTTGCTGTCAAGGTAACTGTTTACAAGATCACTATCTGAGGTTAGCTGTACCAGGAACAAAGAGGGGTGATTTATGCACATACATACTAGACATTAGTCGCGGCCTTATCCGACCAGGTTCATCTTGCCAACCACTGAAGGCGACGTGATCAGTAAACATTCAGGCTGACGCAGTCAGAGACCTACTTAACGTGAAACACACATGCCACTGAGAGGGAATACCTTTGATACCTGTGAAAGCTGTAAGCACTGATCTTTAGAACATCTTGAGGGTAGGCGTGTTTCCTTTCTGTATCGTGCGTGACGGCATAAAATATGTGCTCAAAAATATGTTACTATGTGCATGCTTTACCTATTCAAAACATTCTCAAAGAGGAAATCGTAAAGGAAGTTACAAAATATTTAGCAACACACGACAATAGAAGGACTACACGAGAAATTATACAGGGTTCCTGTAACCTGGTACTTAGCAGTAAATGTATACACTTCTTCATTTAAAAAAAAAATAAGAGAAACTGAAAATGAGTCTGTCAGATGCTCAACTCATGAAGCTTTAAAAACTTGACAAAGTAAAACTAAAGGATGGTGGAAAATTATATTAAAGATAATTGGAAAAATTAATTCAACAGGAACCAAAGAAACAATGGAGGATAAACAAAACCCAGAACTGAATCTTCAGGGTGAGGATGGGAAATCTAGTTAAACAAGCAAACCTCTAAATAGAAAGCAGTAAGAAAAGACGCAGACAATATTAGGAAGACAATAGCATGTAATAAGAATAGATATAGTAGAGATCTACTGCGTGAGGATTACTAAATATTCAAGGAAAAAAATAATCCTTATTTCAAATAAATAATTTCAGAGAGTAAGAGAAAGCTATCCAACTCACTTTATGGAGTAATTATATCCTAAGTAATGACAGTACAAGAAAAGAACATTACAAATAAGTCGAAGGTATACAAATGCAAAAATCTAAATAGAATATTAATGAATTGAATTCATCAGTATATTTTTAAATATATTATGATTCTAGCAGACATGGCTGGCTTTTTCTCAATATTCATTTTCCTTTATCCAATGTAAAAGGATTTTCAACCAGATACACAACTACCTAGAAACAGATTGCATTTCCAAGCCTCCTTTGCAGATAAACGTTGCAGTATGACTAAAGCCAGCCAGTGGTATGCAAGAACTACCACTCTGTAGTGTGTGGGGTCTTACTTTAGAGGTAACATTTTTTGTCTCTTCTTCTTTGCCCTTCTTCCACACTACCGCCCTAACTGCAGATGCCATGATCTTGAATCTGAGGATCAATGACCCAAAAAAAGTACTGTGTCTGAGGACTTGGTGAAGGAGAGTTACTGTCCATCGTGGACCTCTTACCTCCAGATATAAATATAATAGAGACTAAGGTCCGTCTAGTCAAGGCTGTGGTTTTTCCTGTGGTCATTTATGGATGTGAGAGTTGGACTGTAAAGAAGGCTGAGCGCCGAAGAATAGATGCTTGTGAACTGTGGTGTTGGAGAAGACTCTTGAGACTCCCTTGGACTGCAAGGAGATCCAACCAGTCCATTCTGAAGATCAGCCCTGGGATTTCTTTGAAAGGAATGATGCTAAAGCTGAAACTCCAGCACTTTGGCCACCTTATGCGAAGAATTGACTCATTGGAAGAGACTCTGATGCTGGGAGGGATTGGGGGCAGGAGGAGAGGGGACAACAGAGGATGAGATGGCTGGATGACATCACCAACTCGATGGATATAAATCTGAGTGAACTCCGGGAGTTGCTGATGTATAGGGAGGCCTGGCGTGCTGCGATTCATTGAGTCACAAAGAGTCGGACATGACTGAGCAACTGAACTGAAATGAAGCGTCTCTTATTTAAGTACTGCTTGCTATTGCTGTCGTTATTATGTAAACAATGACTTCAGATGAATTATTCTTAAGAACTGCTGCTGCTACTGCTAAGTCACTTCAATCGTGTCTGACTCTGTGCAACTCCTAGACAGCAGCCCACTAGGCTCCTCTGTCCCTGGGATTCTCCAGGCAAGAACACTGGAGTGGGTTGCCATTTCCTTCTCCAATGCACAAAAGTGAAAAGCAAAAGTGAAGTCGCTCAGTCGTGTCCGACTCTTTGCGACACCATGGACTGCAGCCTACCAGGCTCCTCCATCCATGGGCTTTTCCAGGCAAGAGTGTTGGAGTGGGTTGCCATTGCCTTCTCCAATTCTTAAGAACTGCAAAATGTCTAATGTTGGTTTTCGGGGACTTGCCTCAGTGGTTAAGACCGAGGTTCAACCCCTGGTGGGGGAACTAAGATATCCCACATGCCATGGAGCAACTAAGCCCCCGGGCCACAGCTACTGAAGCCCACAAAGTACAACTAGAGAATCCGGGCACCACAATGAAAGATCCCCCATGACAAATGAAGACCCTGCGTACCACAGCTAAAACCCAAGGCAGGCAAATAAATAAGCTTTTAAGTTGGCTTTTTTCCTAGCATATCTGAACCAATTATAAAATACAACTAAATGGGTTTTATCTAGGACAAAATGTTCATGATTCTTTTATTGCTTTCACAAGAAATTTTAAAACAATATATGTAGAAATTAGATATACAAAAATACTGAGTACAGTGGTCATTTCTGAGTCATTGAATCATGAGTCCTTTTCATTTTTTATTTAAAATGTTCTATTTTTTCATACAAAAATCACTATTATCAAAACTATAGTTGATGACATAATATATTTTTGTGGAATTCCTATAAACAGAGTCATAGCATGCACACTGGAGGAAAAAAAAAACACAAAAACACAGAGCTTATTACATAATGAAGTGGTCATCGTGCCATAAGAGAAACAAAAACTTTAACAACAAAATCAACTATGGGGATCTCTTCAGTTTAGTTCAGTTCAGTCCAGTCACTCAGTTGTGTCCAACTCTTTGCGACCCCATGCACTGCAGCACAGCAGGGCTTCCTGTCCATCACCAAGTCCTGGAGCTTGCTCAGACTCATGTCCATCAAGTCGGTGATGCCATCCAACCACCTCATCCTCTGTCACCCCCTTCTCCTCCTGCCTTCAATCTTTCCCAGCATCAGGGTCTTTTCTAATGGGTCAGCTCTTTGCATCAGGTGGTCAAAGTATTGGAGCTTCAGTTTCAGCATCAGTCCTTCCAATGAATATTCAGGACTGATCTCCTTTAGAATTGACTCCCTTGAGCTCCTTGCAGTCCAAGGGACTCTCAAGACTCCTCTCCAACACCACAGTTCAAAAGCATCAATTCTTCAGCACTCAACTTTCTTTATGGTCCAACTCTCACATCCACACATGATTACTGGAAAAACCATAGCTTTGACTAGACAGAACTTTGTCAGTAAAGTAATGTCTCTGCTTTTTAATATGCTGTCTAGGTTGATCATAGCTTTTCTTCCAAGGAGCAAGCATCTTTTCATTTCATGACTGCAGTCATTATCTGCAGTGATTTTGGAGCCCAAGAAAATTAAGTCTGTCACTGTTTCCATTGCTTCCCCATCTATTTGCCACGAAGTGATAGGACTCAATGCCATGACCTTAGTTTTCTGAATGTTGAGTTTTAAGCCAGCTTTTTCACTCTCCTCCTTTACTTTCATCAAGAGGCTCTTTAGCTCTTCACTTTCTGCCCTAAGGGTGGTATCATCTGCATATCTGAGGTTATTGATATTTCTCCCGGCAATCTTGATTTCAGCTTGTGCTTCATCCAGCCCAGCATTTTGCATGATATACTCTGCATATAAGTAAATAAGCAAAGTGACAATATACAGCCTTGATGTACTCCTTTCCCAATTTGGAACCAGTCTGTTGTTCCATGTCCAGTTCTAACTGTGGCTTCTTGAGCTACATACAGATTTCTTGGGAGGCACGTAAGGTGGTCTGGTATTCCCTTCTCTCTAAGAATTTTCCACAGTTTGCTGTGATCCACACAGTCTAAGGCTTTAGCATAGTCAATGAAGCAGAAGTAGATGTTCTTCTGGAATTCTCTTGCTTTTTCTATGATCCAGCAGATGTTGGCAACTTGATCTGTGGTTCCTCTGCCTTTTCTAAATCCAGCTTGAACATCTGGAAGTTCTCAATTCATGTACTGTTGAAGCCTAGCTTGGAAAATTTTGAGCATCCTATAGAGTGCAATAAATGTGAAATCTAAACCCCTATTATCTTACAATTATCAGTCTAGATTATCATTTGCCTCTGGATTTATAATGATACAAATATAAAAAAAGAAAGAAAGAATGGTCAACTTCCTGGCCACCCAGTGATTAAGACTCTATGCTTCCACTGCAGAGGTCATGGGTTATATCCCTGGTCCCTGGTTGGGGGACTAACATTCCACATGCTGTGCTGTGCAGCCATAAAAAAAAAAAGAAAAGAAAAAGAAAGAAAGAAAGAAGAGAACGTTGCTCTGCTTTTTTACTTCAGTCCAAAAGGCAGCTGAAAGATATGGCAGTTTCTGTGGCTGGAAGCAGAAACCACAGGAAGAAAATGCCCCTTTGAAATGCTATGGTGGTTACTGCTGAAAAACATCAGAACCTCCACTCACAGCAAAATAACTCTGAAAAACTTTCAGAAATTTGGAAGATTCACACTATCCAATTTCAAAACTTTTTAGAAAGTTATAAAATGTATTCTGATTGATACAGGGTGTTATTTACAAAAGGGTAAGCACATAGATCAACCGAATAGAAGAAACAGTTGAGAAGTAGACCCACACAAATACAGACACATGATTCTGGACTAGGGTGCCAAGGCAATTCAGTGAAGAAAGAACACTTATGTCAACAAACAGTTCTGGAACAGTTGGCTGTCTATGTGCAAAAAGCAAAACGAAAACCTCCACATATTCTCCACATTCTATACAACAGTTCAGCCAAAATAGATCATCAATCTAAACATAAAAAAGGTAAAATTATAAAACTTCTCAAAGAAAGCAAAGGAGAAAACCTTTGTGGCCTTGTGTCTAGCAAAGAGTTATTCAACATACCAACAAAAGCATAATTCATTGTATAAAAATTAATAAATTGAAACTTATCAAAATGTAAAACTTTCATTCTGTGAAAGACATTATTAAGAGAATGAAAAACTAAACCAAGAACTGAGGGAAAATATTTGCAAAGCACATAGGTGATAGAGAACTTATAACCAGAATACATAAAGAATTTCTAAAATTCAATTATAAGCAACCAACTCAATTTTTTTTAATAGGCAAAAATCTGTGAATACTTGACTGAAGAAGGTGTACATGTGTCCAATTAGTGTATAGACAGATGTTCAACATCACTAGTCATTAGGGAAGTGCCAATTAAAATCATGAGGAAATACTACTACATCTTGGGTTGCCATTCCCTTCTCCAGGGGATCTTCCCAACCCAGGGATTGAACCTGGGTCTCCCAAATTGCAGGCAGATTCTTTACCATCTGAGCCACCGGTGAAGCCCAAGGAATTTACCAAGTGAAATATACATGTATATAAATGAATGTTGATAGCAGGCTTATCAGTTAGCATGGCCAAAAACTGTGACTCAGGTGTCCTTCAACAGAGAAAATATTTAATAGATAAACAAACTGGTTTATCCAAACCATGAAATACTACTCAACAATAAATGGTGGCTCAACTATCAATTCACATAGCAGCATGGTTAAATCTTAAATACATTTCACTAAGCAAAAGTCAGACTCAAAAAGCTATATAATGTATAAATTCAATTATATGGCATCTAAGAAGATCAAAATATTGGGACAGAAAAGGTAGTGGTTGCTGGAGACTTGGGGATTGGGCTGGGTGAACAGATTAGACAACTCCAGGCTAACCATAAGAAAACGTGAGACAAACCCAAATCGAGAAATACTCTACAAAATACATGACCAGTATTCTTCAAAATTGTCATGGTCATAAAAAGAAAAAGTGAAAAACCAAGAATCTACTACTACAGACTGGAGGAGACTGAAGAAACAGAATGACCAAAGGCAACACAGCACTCTAAATCAGAGCCTGGAGCAAGACACGAGTCGAAAACTGGAAAAATCCAAACCAAGCCTACAGTTTAGCCAACAGTACTGTAATTAAGCTAATTTCATAGTTTTGATCACTGTACCATGGTTATTTACATAAGATGTGAGCATTAGGGAAGCTGGATGAAGGGTATATGGGAATTCTCTGGACTATCTTTATAAGGCATCTCGACATCAAAAACTCCTTCAAAATAATAAGTAAAACAGATAGCTAATAGGAAGTTACTATAAAACTTGGGGAGCTCAAGCTGGTGCTCTGTGACAACCTAGAGGGGTGAGATGGGTGGGAGGTGGGAGGGAGGTGCAAGAAGGAGGGGACATCTGTATACCTATGGCTGACTCATGTTGATGTATGGCAGAAACCAATTCAGTATTGTAATGTAATTGTCCTCCAATTAAAAATAAATTTTAAAATATAATAAGTAAAAAATATAACCAAATAAACTGGACTTTTTAAAGCCATTCTTTAAAAAGACCTAATGGTTCAGTTTTCTCTACCAGATTTCCATGGCTAGAAATACACTTGAATATATCAGGATATATTTAGCAAACAGGGTGTCCATTTAGATAGTGGTCCACTGGTGCTACTTTAAGGGATCACCTCTTCACCTAGAAAGGCCACTTCACCCCACTTCAGACTACCCCTGGGAATTCCTGTCAACAATGTTCTTGAGACTTCCCTGGACGTCTGGTGGTGAAGACCCAGCACTTCCACTGCAGGAGGTGTGGGCCCGCTCTCTGGTGAGGGAACTAAGATCCTGCATGCCGCATGGTGCAACCAAAAAAAAATTCACTCTTATTTCCATTGCAGGAATCAACACTGCCAGAAGGTATGGCAAATGTAGCCTCTTCTAAAATGCCTTTGACGACTGCAGCAACATGAATGCAACTAGAGATTATCATACCAAGTGAAGCAAATCAAAACGAGAAAGACACAGACCACATGATACCACTTACATATGGGATCTAAAATATGGCATCAGTGAACTATCTACAGACAGAAACAGATTCACAGACAGAACAGACCTGCAGTTGCCAAGAAGAAGGGAGCCGGGGAGCAAAGGAGTGGGAGTGTGGCACTAGCAGATGTGAGCTATTATATATAGGATGGATAAACAACAAGGCCTACTGTATAGCACAGGGAACTATGTTCAATATCCTGTGATAAACCATAATGGAGAAGGATATTTAAAACAAAAAGAATGTCTGTACATGCATAACTGAGGCACTTTACTGTATAGCAGAGATTGGCACAACATTGTAAATCAGCTATGCTTCAATTTTAAAAATTAAATTAAAAATGCCTTTGATAATGTGCATGGTCCCTGCTCCTGCCCACTACCTCTCCGCAGGACCCAACACTGTGAAACCCAGCCCCCACGCTGAGGTCACTCCAGTCTTGTGTCCTTCCTTTGTCCTCTCTGCCTCCCACTAGTGCTTCTCTCACAGAATCACAAAGAACTGCTGTGTTTTTCATAGTGTCACTGTTCCTGTTCCCACACTTGATATGGGCATCAGACCTCCAAGAGTTCAAGACTTAACAGGTGGTGGAACTGCCATTTCTCTGCCTGTCTTTGAGTACCAAGAACTTCCCTGAAATTCAGAACTCACTAGTCTGCTCATTCATTCACCGGCAGGTATCCATGTACTGGGGGGGGTCAGGCTGTATGTTAGGAGCTAGGAATGAGATATAGTTGTTAAAAAAAGAAACAATCCCCAAATGGAGTCACCTGTGCTAGGTCCTATATCAGCAAACCGAGACTTTAGATAATAATTCCGCCTCTCTCAGGAACATGACCTTTAACCAATCAATCAGCACTAATGAGGTAACCTACCTGATAGATTCCCCACCTTCCATCAAAAGAAAGGTGACCTTATCTGAAACATGCCACTCTTAGCCAGAAACTTTCTTTTTTTGGCCCCTCTGCCTATAAAATTCTTCCATTTTGTATAGCTTCTCTGAGCTTCTTTCTACTTGCTGCCTGATTCACTGAGTAGAGCCAACTGCATTTCCAAATTTACTCAGTTTGAATCTTATTTTTTTAATACAGTAATGAGCAAAACAAATGATAAAAGTGGCATCAAACTCTTTAGAGAGTGTTTTCCATTATCCCTGACACTCTTGGAAGCCTGGGTCAGCAGAAGAGGAAAGAGTCCGTGATAAGAAAAAGTTTCTTGGAAACCAAATAGGAGGTTCCAAGATGCTACAGACCTACTTATACAAGTGGACAGAAACAAGCAGGGTACCAGTTATTTATGACATTGTATTCAAGGAAAGCATTTAGAGTTCAGAAATAGAGATTTAAAGATACAATGGTAAAATTCATAACAACTTGTCTAAAACTGTTAATCAGGGCAGAAAACTTTCTGAAATTTTCTGCCTTGTTTAAAAAAGTCCTGGACTTCCCTGGTGGTACAGTGAATAAGCTGGAGGAGGAAATGGCAACCCACTCCAGTATTCTTGCCTGGAGAATCCCATAGAGGAGCTTGGCAGGCTATAGTCCATGGGGTCACAAGAGCTGGAAATGACTTAGCGTCTAAACCACCACCACCACCACCACCAGCACAGTGGATAAGAATACATCTGCCACTGAAAAATACAGTTTCAAGTCTTGATTCGGGAAGATCCCACATGCTGCAGAGAACCTCAGCCCTTGTGCTGAAGCTACTGAAGCCCATGTGCCCAGAACCTGTGCTGCACAACAAGAGAAGCCACTGCAACCAAAAAGCACCACCCCCTCCTCAACTGGAGAAAACCTGTGTGTGCACAGCGACAAAGACGCAGGACAAGCAAAATTCACAAAGAAAGAAAGAAGTCCCGAGTAAAGGGAAAACTAAATATGATGAACATTTTCAGAGACATCTCACCCATCAACCTTCTCTCTACTGGAATCACTTTACTACTGTAGAGTATATACACTCATAAAAGTTAACTGATTCCGAGTTTACAAGTCCATTTTATCATCCTGTGTACTGCGCTCACATTTTAAAATCAGAAACAACCTCCCCAAGATAAAACTGATTCTTTTCTTCACTTCTTTTGGTTTTAATATTCGAAAAACAGATTACATGACTTGGGGAGCTGTTTTCACCCCATGGTGATTTGCCTACCTTGTAAAGGAACAAGGAACTCTTCCTTCAACCTTCATTTTCCTAGTGATTTGTTTAAGATGAAAGGTAAATATGTGTTTGTGTGCATACAAGTGTGTGTGTGCAACCATTTGTATATAAATAGATTTATTGTCTCTCAAGCCATTTATTGTGTAAAAACACTGGCCTCTGTAAAGAAACTGTCTCTCAAAATCAGTGTCTTCTGGCTTTATTATTCTAAATGGTGATTTATAATAAGAAATACACCGGTCTTTATCCCCTTTTCTGACACAGAATTCCTACAACCCTTGGAATTTCCGAAGTGACAAGATCAACAGAAATGTCTCTTGTTGGGACTTCCCTGGTGGTCCAATGGCTAAGACTCCACGCTCCCAGTGTAGGGGGCCCGGGATTGATCCCTGGTCAGAGAACTAGAACCCACATGCTGCAACTGAAAAGAGATCCCGTCCTGTATGCCGCAACAAAGAAGACCCTAGTGCCCGAAAGCCACAACAAAGACCCAGCACAGCCAAATAAATCAAAATATTTTTAAAAAACAGTCTTTTGCTATGTTACAAGGTGACTTTTGGAACATACCCCGAGAATGGGCACTGATTGCCAGGGGATCGAACTGTGAATACAAGGTTGGAAATTTCGGTCCCTATCTCTGGTTTCCAGGACAGGGAGAGAGGCTGGAGGCTGAGTCAGTCACCAGTGGTTGATGATCTCATCACTTGTGCCTAGGCAATGAAGCCCCCATAACACCCCAAAAGGACAGGGTTGAAAGAGCTTTCGAGTTAGTAAACATAGGAGGTGCTGGGGGGTGTGGCACCCCAAAGAGGGCACGGAACTTCCGTGCCCTGGGTCCTCAAACGAGCTGTTTGCGTCTCTTCTATCTGGATGTTCCTCTATCATCATATACTTTTATAATAAATTGGTAAATGTAAATAAGCTGTTTTCTTGCATTCTGTAAGCCACATCAACAACTGAACCCCAAAAAGGGGCCATAACTCTTAGAACCAATAGGACACAAGTACGGGTGACGACCTGGGCTTGGCACGGGCATCTGAAGTGAGGACAGTCTTCTGGGACTGAGCCCGTAACCTGTGGATTCAACGTTATCTCCAGGTAGAGGGTGTCAGAACTGAGTTAAGTTGTAGCACACCCAGCTGGTGTTGCAGAACTGTTTACTATGGGGGGAAAAAAAACCACACATGTGTAGTGACCAGTAGTGTCCAAAGCGTTCTGAGTAGTTAAAAAATAAATAAATAAACCGACTCACAGGTGGACTTTTTTCCAACTCAGTTATTCTTTGCTTAGGTAGTGAGGCCACCACAAAAGACCTTTAGGATGAAACATCACAGTTAAGGCAACCCGGCATCTAGCCTTTGCTGCAAACAGAAGGATCCACACGTGTAGGCAGTGTAACACCAGGGGTAGGAACAGGGTCTCTGGGGCCACGAGACTTGGGTTTGAATCCCAGCTCTCTCTCCTTCTCTCTCTCCCTCTTTGACTTTGGACAAATTAGTTTCCTGACCTGCAAAATGGAGAAAATAAAAGTACATACTTCATAGGGCTGTTGTAAGGTTCAAATTTCATAATATACATGAAAGCGTTTGGACAGTGCCTAGCACATAAGAACTATATATAGAGAGAGATAGATATAGATATTTGAAGTTATTATTATTTTCAATCAGTTCCCTGAGGTCAAAAGGGAAACAGTTAAACAGGGACTTGGCGAACAGATGGTTGACTTAACTGGAGCTATTAAGAAACACAGCTCTCAATTCTGTGTTAGTGATTTATAAAGGAGAGTCTTCTCAAGTTCTCCCCTGGGCCCCACGATTGAAATAACACACCAGTGCATCCAAAAATATATGGGAGGGGACAGGAAACAAATCCTTCCATCATTTGCAGCTCCAGATTTAGACTTTTAAAATAAATAAATGATGTAGATTTGGAAATGATGCATCAGCTGCTTCCTCTTATGACATGACGAGTGGGAGCTATCACAGACCCGCACATCAAGCGCTAAGGAGACATTTTCCTCCAGACATCGAAGAAGAGCAACCTCTCAGGATGACCCAAACCTGCAGTTCCTCAGAAAATGATCTGTCACCATCTCTTGTCACTTTGATGTTAATAATTATAGGCACGGAATGCATCCTTGGTATTCTCGCAAATTGGTTCATTGCAGCAATAAACACAGCTGAATGGATTCACAAGAAGGTACTCTCCACCAGTGGCAAGATCCTGCTTTTCCTGGGTGTATCCAGAATAGTTCTACAAAGCTTCATGGTGCTAGAACTTACCTTAAGCTCAACATCCCCACAGTTTTATAATGACGACATCATGTGTCACACATTCAGAGGATGTTTCATGTTCTTAAACCATTGCAGCCTCTGGTTTGCTGCCTGGCTCAGTGTCTTCTACTTGGTGAAGGTGGTGGATTTCTCCTACCCCCTTTTTCTCAAGCTGGAGAATTTCCGGACTGATGCCCTGGCTTCTGCAGCTTTCAGTGTTTGTTTCCTTGGTCCAGAGTGTGCTCTTCTTCCAAAATATCTATACTATGAATTGTAACAATCTTTTTTCTCTCCCCTCCTTCAACTCCACTAAGAAAAAGTCCTTCGCAGAAGCCACTGTGATCAACCTGGTTCTTTTCCTTAACCTGGGGATCTTCATCCCTCTGATCATGTTTATCCTGGCAGCCACCCTGCTGATCATCTCTCTCAAAAGACTACACCTTCCACATGAAAAGCAACGCCACTGGCTCCAGAGACCCCAGCATGGAGGCTCACCTGGGGGCCATCAGAGCTATCAGCTACTTTCTTATTCTCTATATTTTCAAAGTACTTGCTCTCTTTCTCTACATGTCCAACTTCTTTGACATCAATAGTCCCTTGAATATTTTGTGCAAAATCACCATGGCTACCTACCCTGCGGGCCACTCCATTCTACTGATTCAGGACTACCCTGGGCTGAAAAGAGCCTGGAAGAGGCTTCAGGCTCAAGTCCACCTTTATTTTAAAAAGTAGTTTTGAAGATTCACACTCAAAGCACCAAACTAGCTCTGCTTTTTCCTCAACTAGACTGCTCTCTTCCTACCTTCTTTCTTCCCCAGACCTGATCTGATCCTTTCACTTGATGTGTTTTTGGTATTGGAGGTGGATCTTCATTTCTCTCTTTTGCTTCATGGGCACAATCTTAGTGATGCTTGACAAATTCTTCACCTGAGTCTTCCATTTCTACCCGGCCCCCTTTTTCTGAAGCAGTGACTGTGGACACTGGCCACACATCAGAATCTCTAGAGGAAATTGTTTTTCAATACCAGTGTCCAGGCTGGCCCCAAATCAATGATGTCAAGATTTCCGGGGCTGGAACTTGGACAATTTGTTCAGTTCTCCAGGTGATTCTGATGAGCCTGAGTTGATGCAGCCACCAAAATAAAGCAAGGCTTTACAACTTGAACTTCTGGCAACTGCTCTCCTTCCCCATCCACATGTCTTTCAAACAGATTCAGATTATTCAGGAAGCTTTCTGAGTAACATCTGGAAATGCATTTTATCTCTATCCTCTAAAAACATAATCTGAGTAATTTGGAATATTTATCAAAATTAATGAACTGTGGTGTTGAAGAAGACTCTTGAGAGTCCCTTGGACTGCAAGGAGATCAAACCAGTCAATCCTAAAGGAAATCAGTCCTGAATATTCATTGGAAGCACTGATCCTGAAGCTGAAGCTCCAATACTTTGGCCACCTGATGTAAACAGCTGACTCACTGGAAAAGACCCTGATGTTAGGAAAGATTGAAGGCAGGAGGAGAAGGGGATTACAGAGGACGAGATGGTTGGATGGCATCACCAACTTGATGGACATGAATTTGAGCAAGCTCCAGGAATTGGTGATGGACAAGGAAACCTAGTACGCTGCAGTCCATGGGGTCGCAGAGTCAGATACAACTGAGTGACTGAACTGAACTGAATCATAATTAATAATACATAAAATACCTTCCAGGGCTGCCCTGGTAGCTCAGTGGTAAAAATTCCACCTGCCAATGCAGGAGACCCAGATTCAATCCCTGGGTTGAGAAGATCCCCCAGAGAAGGAAATGGCAACCCATTCCAGTATTTTTGCCTGGGAAATCCCATAGACAGGAGCCTGGCGAGCTATAGTCCATGGCGTCATGAAAGAGATATGACTTAGCAATTAAACTACAAAATACCTTTCAACCTAAAAATTATTGTCTAAGAACTTTCCCCAAAGATTTGGTCATATACATACAAGTGAAGAAATATTTGCAAGAAGATTATCCCTGTAGGACTATTCATCAGTGAGAAAAATCATACCTCTGAAAAGGATACTCATGCATTTTTAAAATGAGACAGATGACTGTGTCATGAAATGAAAATATCACCAATGTATTGTTAAGTTCAAAACGCAAGCAGATATTTTATGATGTCATTTATGTGTTTTAATGGAATATAATCCTTCCTATATATATATGTATATATAATGTTTCTAGAAGGATGTACCAAAAATGATTTAACATACGATTTCTGAATAGTGACATCGAGTGTCTGGGGATAATGAAGTATTTGCACCCAATTGTAACCTTTTTCCATTGTTTGCACTACTTAGAACTTGTACGCACTAATTTTAAAATTATAAGATTTATGTTGCTTCTTTAATTTCAAGGGCTAATTTCAAGGATAAAGAATCCGCCTGCAAAGTTCAATTCCTCAGTTCAATTCCTGGGTCGAGACAATCTGCTGAAGAAGGGATAGGCTACCCACTCCAGTATTCTTGGGCTTCCCTGGTGACTCAGCTGGTAAAGAATACATCTGCAATGTGGGAGACCTGGGTTCAATCCCTGGATTGGAAAGATTCCCCTGGAGAAGGGAACAGCTATCCACTCCAGTATTCTGGCCTGAAGAATTCCATGAACTATATAGTCCAAGGGGTCACATAGTTGGACTGGACTGAGTGACTTTCACTTTCACTTTAATTACAAAGAGAACTAGGTTAAGGGAGAAGCGTTATTTGGGAAAGAACTATGAATCTTAATTAGTTAATTGAACCTCTATTTATTTTTATTAAAAACACAGACCTCAATAATGATAAACTAAAAATCTCCACTTCTATCACTCCCTCCTATTCTTCATTTTATTAGCTCAAGGGCTCCTATGGAGAGTCACCAGCTTTCAATCCACAGACATGGCTAGGTTCTCTGTCCTTCTATTGGCCCCCCCTCTTCAGTTTCCTTCATATTAGTTTGGATTACTGGTTAATCATACCCACACCCTTACAAATGTTTTCAGCATTTACAGGTGAAATGAAATGATATCTGAGATTTGCTTTGAGATAATTTAGCAGAGGATAAAGGAGTAAAGAGGTTGTTAAGTTTTTTCAAATAAGGAGGACTCAGGTACTTGGTGGTTTTTTATGCTAGTCTATCTCAGGGTGTGCTTGAAATTTTCCCTAATATTCTTGTATAAATGAATTATAAAACCTTATTAAATACTTTTAATTTCCTGGCCCCTGTTTGCCATCATGAGTCTTTATCCCCATCATGTGAAACAATGGCACATCTAGGTGAACCTGACTGTTTAACACCCCACATTTACTTCTGAGCAGCCTGGGATTGCTTTAGATATCACCCGATAAAGTTACATTTCTACAGATTCATGCTCTTCGGCCTCAAATGAGTAACATCATTGGGCATTTCCATTTGTAGTTCCCTAAAGCTCAACATTCAGAAAACGAAGATCATGGCATCTGGTCCCATCACTTCACGGGAAATAGAAGGGGAAACAGTGGAAACAGTGTCAGACTTTATTTTGGGGGGCTCCAAAATCACTGCAGATGGTGACTGCAGCCATGAAATTAAAAGACGCTTACTCCTTGGAAGAAAAGTTATGACCAACCTCGATGGCATATTCAAAAGCAGACACATTACTTTGCCAACAAAGGTCCGCCTAGTCAAGTCTATGGTTTTTCCAGTGGTCATGTATGGATGTGAGAGTTGGACTATAAAGAAAGCTGAGCGCCGAAGAACTGATGATTTTGAACTGTGGTGTTGGAGAATACTCTTGAGAGTCCCTTGGACTGCAAGGAGATCCAACCAGTCCATTCTGAAGGAGATCGGCCCTGGGATTTCTTTGGAAGGAATGATGCTAAAGCTGAAACTCCAGTACTTTGGCCACCTCCTGTGAAGAGCTGACTCATTGGAAAAGACCCTGATGCTGGGAGGGATTGGGGGCAGGAGGAGAAGGGGACGACAGAGGATGAGATGGCTGGACGGCATCACTGATTCGATGGACATGAGTCTGAGTGAACTCCAGGAGTTGGTGATGGACAGGGAGGCCTGGCGTGCTGTGATTCATGGGGTCGCAGAGNTTGATGATTTTGAACTGTGGTGTTGGAGAATACTCTTGAGAGTCCCTTGGACTGCAAGGAGATCCAACCAGTCCATTCTGAAGGAGATCGGCCCTGGGATTTCTTTGGAAGGAATGATGCTAAAGCTGAAACTCCAGTACTTTGGCCACCTCCTGTGAAGAGCTGACTCATTGGAAAAGACCCTGATGCTGGGAGGGATTGGGGGCAGGAGGAGAAGGAGACGACAGAGGATGAGATGGCTGGACGGCATCACTGATTCGATGGACATGAGTCTGAGTGAACTCCAGGAGTTGGTGATGGACAGGGAGGCCTGGCTTGCTGCGATTCATGGGGTTGCAGAGAGTCAGACATAACTAAGCAACTGAACTGAACTGAAGTGAAAGAGGTCTCCATTAACTACTCACAATGATTAGCTCATTTCTTTTCCTTAGTCCTGAACATCCAGTCTGCCATCTCTCTGTCTTATTTTCATCTGATGAAGTTGCATTTACATTTTTTTAATAGAAGGAAGTCATTAGAAAGTAATTCCTTCACCTTCCCCTTAGCAAATCTATAGAACTATAAATTTTCTCCTGCATTCCTAACATTTCAATAGTAAGAATGTCCCTTTGTGAACTTAGATGCAGAGAACAAATTGGTGGTTGCATGAACTGGGGAAGGTAGGGGTGAGACAAATGGGTGAACTGGAGTTTTCTTAAGTTTAAATAAAATTTAAAGTTATTTAAATAAATCCATGCAAAAGGAGATATTATAAGCAGATCATAATCACAAATTTGTATGTGGTATTCAAAATTCTAAGAGCTATTTTTCAATGTCCAATTTCAAAATATGCATGTTGAACACATGAGTACATTTCTGTCCAACATATAATTAGTAGTGAAATTTCACAGTTGGAGAACATGTATATCTTCAGCTTTTACAGACAACACTCCCAAACTGTTTCCCAATCAAGTTCATTGCATTTTCATATACAGTGAACCACTACATAGTACTGGAAGAAATTCAGATAAATCACCAAAATGAAATCTCATAAACACAGATGCAAAAGAGGATAGATGTTACCATGCATTTTTAACAATGTAAGCACTACCAAAACTATTCTTTGCAATTTTAAGACAGGATATGTGGGGTGGTTATTGTCTGGAAAGAAGTAAAGGGGGACTTCTGGGTGCTGATACTACGGTAATATTTTGTTTCATGATCTGGGTGCAGTTTACATATTTTTAGCTTGTGAAAATTAATTTTGGGGCACTAATTCTATGGAAGGACTGATGTTGAAGCTGAAACTCCAATACTTTGGCCACCTGATGCGAAGAGCTGACTCATTAGAAAAGACCCTGATGCTGGGAAAGATTGAAGGCAGGAGGAGAAGGGGATGACAGAGCATGAAATGGTTGGATGGCATCACTGACACAATGGACATGAGTTTGGGTAAACTCTGGGAGTTGGGATGGATAGGGAAATCTGGTATGCTGTGGTCCATGGGGTCACAAAGAGTTGGACACAACTGAGCAACTGAACTGAACTGAACTGAATACTATGGTTAGATTTTGTTTCATGATCTGGGTTCAAGTTACATATTTTTAGTTGTGAAAATTACTTATTTTTAGTTTGAGTTACAATGCAGCTTCAATAAAGAATTGAAAAAGTTAAAAAAAAATCACATGTCAAGGCTGTCCTTGGCTATTAGGGAGTCACAGAGGGTTAATTTACACCAGTGGACTCCACTGTAGAACAATCATCATACTTGTAGTTTGGCCTGGGTGCTAAGGAAGAGCAGTCTAAGTAATAACTATGAAGACCATAGAGTATAAACTACCATGTAATTCAGCAATTCTACTTCTGGATATTTATCTGAAGGAAACAAGAACACTATTGCAAAGATATATCTGCATTCCATTCATTTTAACATTATTTACAATAGAGAAGACATGGGGACAACCTGTGTCCTTCAGGAGAAGGCAACAGCACTCCACTCCAATACACTTGCCTGGAGAATCCCAGGAACAGGANGGATATTTATCTGAAGGAAACAAGAACACTATTGCAAAGATATATCTGCATTCCATTCATTTTAACATTATTTACAATAGAGAAGACATGGGGACAACCTGTGTCCTTCAGGAGAAGGCAACAGCACTCCACTCCAATACACTTGCCTGGAGAATCCCAGGAACAGGAGAGCCTGGTGAGCTGCCATCTATGGGGTCGCACAGAGTTGGACACAACTGAAGTGACTTAGCAGCAGCACCAGCAGCTGTGTCCATCATTGAATGAATGGATAAAGCAGATATATCATGGAATATTAACAACAAAACAAATGAAACCTTGCCATTTGTGAAATATGGGTGGACCTAGAAAGTATTATGTTAAACTAAATAAGTCAGCCAAAGACATATGTTGCATATTTTTACTTATATATGGAATGTAAAATACAAATAAAACAAAATAGATTCATAGATACAAGGTACAAATTGGTGGTCACCAGAGTGGGGAGTGGAGAAGGCAATGGCAACCCACTCCAGTACTCTTGCCTGGAAAATCCCATGGACAGAGGAGCCTGGTGGGCTGCAGTGCATGGGGTCGCTAAGAGTCGGACACGACTGAGCAACTTCACTTTCACTTTTCACTTTCATGCATTGGAGAAGGCAATGACAACCCACTCCAGTGTTCTTGCCTGGAGAATCCCAGGGATAGGGGAGCCTGGTGGGCGGCCCTCTATGTGGTAGCACAGAGTCGGACACAACTGAAGCAACTTAGGAGCAGCACAGCAGCAGAATGGGGAGAAGTTAGGAGAAGGGGCAGGTGAAACAGGTGAAAGGGATTAAAAGATAAAAACTTTCAGATATAAAATAAATGTCATTGGGGTATAACATAATCTAGTGAACATAGTCAATAATACTGTAATAACTTTGTATGATGCTCGATGGTAATTAGATTTATCATGGTGATTACTTCCTAAAGTATATTAGTATTGTATCAGTATGATGTAAACCTGAAAGTAATAGGATATTTATGTCAATTATATTTCAATAAAAAATAAATCTGGAAAAAGACCCTAGATCATTTCTACAGGGATCAGTTGATAGCTTAATGACATGACATGGGCCTGAGGTGTCTCTCCATGCATAACTTCCCAGAATGGTCTTGTATTGCCATTGAAGTAAGGTAAGGTGCACACAGTTTTCTCAAAGTAAGGAGTGTTGCATATGATTTATTTTATATAAAGTAGAGAAAATTCAAATCTACCCCTAAAGCAGTGTCTCTGTCATTCATTTTGCTTGTAGATAGGTTTTTTAATATAAGAGGAAAGAAAGTAGCTGTAAAGTTACCCCAAAATCTATCTCAGAGCTTCTGGAATTTGAGAAATCATCAAAATTACATGACTTGCTTGAAAACACATTCCTGGGCCTAACTGCCAGAGATGCTGATGCAGTAGGTCTGGGTAGGGCACTCAACGCTATATTTCTAACAAGCCCTTAGGTGATGCTCAGCCTGGATGTGCCACTCACAAGTTAAGAGTAGGCAAGTAAGAAGGATAATGGGAAAAGATCCTAGAGATCTGCTTGTAGAACCTTGATCCTTTGGTCTCCTCCTGTCTTTAAATAAGTGCCGTACAATGCAAACTTGTACTGTGCCTGGTCAGTTTTTAAATGTAAGGAAATAGTTTGGCAATTCCTCAGAAAATTAAACATAATGTTACCATATGACCTAGCAATTCTACTCTTAGGTATATATTCAAAATAATTTAAAATAGGTGCTTAAAAATGTGTATACACAAGTTCATAGATTCAATTTCAAGTCCACTGAGCCACCTGAGAAGCCCTAGCACACACATGTTTATAGATTGCACTTGAAGTAGTACTGAACAATCTTAATTGTGCTGAAACTGCCAACAACCAACCATTACTGACAGTGCTTTATGACTCTACAAGGTATCTGTGGGTTTTTCTCAAAAGCAGCATATTCCCATGGGAGACTGTATCACGTGAATATCATGCATGAGTTCAATTAAGATAAAATTTTAAAACCATTAGCCCAGTTTTATCCAACTCATGAGAACCGATTCAAATGTATTCTTTATAATGGCTGAATAATACTCCATTGTGTATATGTACAACAGCTTTCTTATCCATTCATCTGTTGATGGAAATCTAGGTTGCTTCGATGTCCGGCTATTATAAACAGTGCTGCAGTGAACATTGGGGTACACATGTCTCTTTCAATTCTGGTTTTCTTAGTGTGTATGCCCAGCAGTGGGATTGCTGGGTCATAAGGCAGTTCTATTTGCATTTTTTTAAGGAATATCCACAATGTTCTCCATAGTGGCTGTACCAGTTTGCATTCCCACCAACAGTGTAAGAGGGTTCCCTTTTCTCCACATCGTTTCCGGCATTTATTGCTTGTAGACTTTTGGATCACAGCCATTCTGACCGGTGTGAAATGGTACCTCATTGTGGTCTTGATTTGCATTTCTCTGATAATGAGTGATGTTGAGCATCTTTCATGTTTGTTAGCCATCTGTATATCTTCTTTAGAGAAATGTCTATTTAGTTCTTTGGCCCATTTTTTGATTGGGTTGTTTATTTTTCTGGAATTGAGCTGCATAAGTTGCTTGTATATTTTTGAGATTAGTTGTTTGTCAGTTGTTTCATTTGATATTATTTTCCCGATTCTGTAGGCTGTCTTTTCACCTTGCTTATAGTTTCCTTTGTTGTGCAGAAGCTTTAAATTTTAATTAGATCCAATTTGCTTATTTTTGGTTTTGTTTCCAGTATTCTGGGAGGTGGATCATAGGGGATCCTGCTGTGATTTATGTTGGAGAAGAGCCGATTATACAGAGTGAAGTAAGCCAGAAAGAAAAACATCAATACAGTATACTAACACATATACATGGAATTTAGAAACATGGCAATGATAACCTTGTATGCAAGACAGCAAAAGAGACACAGATGCATAGAACAGACTTTTGGACTCTGTGGGATAGGGAGAGGGTGGGATGATTTGGGAAAGTGGCATTGAAACATGTATACTATCATGTAAGAAAGGAATCGCCAGTCTAGGTTCCATACAGGATACAGGATGCTTGGGGCTGGTGTACTGAGATGACCCAGAGAGATGATATGATATTGGGAACTCTTGTACACCCATGGCAGATTCACGTCAATGTATGGCAAAACCAATACAATATGGTAAAGTAAAATAAAAAGAAAGAAAGAAAGAATAAAGATAAGAAGATAATAAAAAAAGAAGCAAAAGGGAAAATCAAGTTATGCATAAACACATAGATTGTTAGAAAAATGGCTCTTGAAGTCCACTCTCCACAGCAGTCAGTTAGCAACAGACCAAAGACCATGATTGAAATCAAATTTAATTGACTTTGCTATTTAAAAGGTGTGGTTGATTTTTGTAAAATAATTAGAAAGCTGTGGTACATATACACAATGGAGTATTACTCAGCCATTAAAAAGAATACATTTGAATCAGTTCTAATGAGATGGATGAAACTGGAGCCAATTATACAGAGTGAAGTAAGCCAGAAATAAAAGCACCAATACAGTATACTAACTCATATATATGGGATCTAGAAACATGGTGATGATAACCCTGTATATGAGACAGCAAAAGAGACACAGATGCATGGAATGGACTTTTGGACTTTGAGGGAGAGGGAGGAGGGGGGAAGGTTTGGGAGAATGGCACTGAAACATGTGTGCTGTCATGTGGGAAACGAATCATTGGTCTATATTCAGTTCAGGATACAGGATGCTTGGAACTGGTGCACGGGGATGATCCAGAGAGCTGATGTGGAGTGGGAGGTGGGGGAGGGGTTCAAGATTGGGAACTCATGTACACCTGAGATGAAAAAAAAAAATAAGTTAAAAAAATAATTAGCTTCCAATTAAAATAAATAAATTAATTAAAAAAATAAAACCATTAGCCCAGAGATTTGGGACATTTAAAGAGTCACAGATCCCATTCATATTGCTCAGGCTATAAGAACAATGACAATTATGCTAATTATGTCAATTTTACTCCTGTAAACTCCTTGGCAGGTTAGGGGGATGTGCTTACGAGGCAGAAGTAAGGCAGGTGTTCCCTCCCAGCAGCTGCATCTATCATAGTGTCTTCTGCAAAGCTACAATTTCTGACCTTCATACCTCTTTAGAGTTCATCTTTTATGATGGGGCATCTTCCTTGAAATGGTTCTAAAGTTTATTCAAGGCAACTAGAAGGCAAAAGTCTGTGAGCTGAAGCTCACAGAAAATGAAATGAGAGCTCTGTTAATTTCATGTTAATAACAGCAGAGCAATTTTATTACAGGGAATAACTAGTTACCTTAATCATTTTAAGTAGTTATTAGCAGTAGCCTAAAAAGGATGCTTATGCTTATCACAATACGAGCACAAAGGAAATGAAGGCATGAAGAGCAAGACTTTAAACAGATTTCTGGCATCCTCCTTCTAGGTAGATGATTAAATGATATTAATCTTTAAAACTGACTTCAATCTTGAGATCATAACCATGTGATAAAATGCTAAATTAACTGCTGGAAATAGAGGTAGGCCCAATAGATTTATTGTGCCAATTTAACAACAGCAGAAGTGTGCACCACTGTTGTGAAGAAGGCCATAGAAAAGAAATAATGATAGGTAGATATATGGATTAATTAATTAAATACATATAACAGCATCCTTCCAAATATAATGACTTCCTCAGAGGCTGCTTTATATGTTTCTGAGGATAAGAAATTACAATGTATCATTTGTTGTTTCATTCCACCCCACCTCCAAGATAATGATGAGAGATTAGAAAATGAATAAAACTCAGGCAACTTATGCAGACCACATCCAGGCAATAGAAAAGAAAAAAAAAATGTAAAAATCGAACAAAACAGTTGTTTAAAGATTTTATAGTTTTAAGACACATCAAGTAATTTTTTCATAAGTAAGAGGGCAATTCTTCCCTGCGATCATTGTAATTTGTAAGAAGAATCAGCTTGATAATTCAGGAAAATCATCCACATCAAGAAAGTTCATTTAATAACCACTGATGCAAGAGGGGCTATGTTAGCTCCTGGAGAGAAACTCTGTAAACCACATTCTGCCTTCCAGTAATTCTCATCATTCTTGAGAGATGTTTATATAAACAATAATTGTAACTTGCAGTGGTAAGTGTCTTAGTTTATGTTGTAAATAAACTATGTTGTAGGAATAAAGGTAACACAAAGGCATAGGAGAGCATTCCCACCTGGAAAGTGAAGCCTGGGCAGGGTTTCAAAGAATGAGTAAGAGTTTGCCAGATGGACGCAGTAGTGAAGGATATATCTGGTGGAGGAAAGTTCAGTTCAGTTGCTCAGTCATGTCTGACTGTGCAACCCCATGGACTGCAGCATCCCAGGCTGCCCTGTCCATCACCAACTCCTGGAGTGCACTCAAATTCATGTCCATTGAATTGGTGATGCCATCCAACCATCTCATCCTCTGTCATCCCCTTCTCCTCCAACCTTAAATCTTTCCCAGCATCAGGATCTTTTCAAATGAGAGAGTTCTTCATATTAGTTGGCCAAGGTATTGGAGTTTCAGCTTCAACATCAGTCCTTCCAATGAATATTCAGGACTGATTTCCTTTAGGATGTACGGATTGGATCTCCTTGCAGTCCAAGGGATTCTCAAGAGTCTTCTCCAACACCACAATTCAAAGCATCAATTCTTCAGTGCTCAGCTTTCTTTATAATCCAACTCTCACATCCATACATGACTAATGGAAAAACCATAGCTTTGACTAGATGGACTTTTGTGGGCAAAGTAGTGTCTCTGCTTTTTATATGCTGTACAGGTTGATTATAGTTTTTCTTCCAAGGAGCAAGTGTCTTTTATTTATTTATTTATTTATTTATTNCAGTCAGCTCCTGGTCTTGTTTTTGTTGACTGTATAGAGCTTCTCCATCTTTGGCTGCAAAGAATATAATCAATCTGATTTCAGTGTTGACCATCTGGTGATGTCCATGTGTAGAGTCTTCTCTTGTGTTGTTGAAAGAGGGTGTTTGCTATGACCAGTGCATTCTCTTTGCAAAACTCTATTAGTCTTTGCTCTGCTTCATTCTGCATTCCAAGGCCAAATTTGCCTATTACTCTAGATGTTTCTTGACTTCCTACTTGGGAGTGATTAAAAAGCTTGGATCCTTCTAGCTTCTTCCCGAATCCACCCTTATCACATTGTTGAGCCTCTCATTCGTGGTCACAAGGATGGCTATGACACTGAGTTATCACCTCTACATTACAGGCAAAACTGGGCATGTGGACATACCCCCAGGAAATCTGCAGAAATTATTTTTTAAGTGGGCGTGCTTTTACTCTAAAGAAAACCAGAGAACTTCTAATGAGAAAGAGGAGAGAATGATCTTGGCTTAGGCAATATCAAATGTCCCATTTGGTGAAAATTGTGGAAGACCCACTTCGGGGCTTGTCAGTCAAGACACTGTGTCTTTGATCAGCACTAAGAAATCTTCTGTTTTTTAAAAAATAATTGCTTCCTCTCCATTTTCTCTAATCTTGCTCCCTGAAAATCCATTCAATCAGATTCTAGACCTCCTGGATTAAACACCTGTGTCTCTTTCCCTTTCTGTTCTCATTTTTATCACTGATTTTTGCTCTGCTTTCAGAGGTATCACCTTGACTTCATCTTATTTTTACTGAAGTCATATATTAACTGAATGCAATTTTAAATCACATTGTTAATTTCTCAAAGTTTATTTTCATGTTCAATAGCATCCTCTTCTCATTTTATGGGTACTGTATTTTCTCTGCCTTCTCTGAGGATAGAAGTTTGAATTTTTAGGTGTTCTTTGATCTTTATTGCTTCAGGGCTCATTTGCTCTGAAACTTTATCTTGGTCTTCTCATTCAAGCTGTGGGTTTTGCTATTTCTGATAATCCTTGATTGCTAATTCATGAGGGGAAATGAAAGGCTGCTTTGCATAAGTGTTATTTCCCAGGACAGTCTCCCAAATAGAAAGGCTGATGGAGAGCTCTGCTTTGTAACTGGGTCATCCATCCAGTTCATCAGAATTGGCTTCTGACAAGTGGCTTTTCTTTTAGGTATGAGAGGGAGGAATCTGACATCAGCCTGGAACTCTAAAACGTCATAGTAAGAAGGGATTTAATCTATGTGCCAACACCAGCATTACAAGCTCAAGTTAAATGTATTCAATTTGTCTAGAGAAGAATTGTCAGTACGGGGGCTGCCAATGGTTCTGTCCGTGGGGAAAGGTTGGAAGAGAGCACTGAAGCAGCTACCTAGCAGACAAAATTTTAATGATACCTCTGGTGTGCGCCATGCCTCACTATCCAAAGCTGGGAACCCCACATTCAGGGTTCTGGATCTGGCAAGATGGTCAGCCACTACATCCCCAGAGGTCCACCATGTTAAAATTCTGAGCATCCCCTCCCCATTTTGCCTACAGTACCTTTTCACTGATGATCCACATCCAAGAAATGGAATTAAATTTCTAGTCTACTGTTGGCCAGCCCCACTCCTCTCTCTTCATTATTAAGGATTTTCCCCAAATTAAGTCTCAAAAGGAAGGGGGGTGGCAAATACCTCTGTTTGATCTAATATTTAAAATTGGAAACCTTCAACAAGTGTTTTTATTATACAAGAACCTCGAAGTATATTTTGGCAGTTTAAGCTTTGATGTCTACAGTATATTATCATGGAGAATCTTGTTTTGCCCAAATCTTCATTGTGGATCATAAAACGCCCCCAAACTGGTTTTCTACATCGAATTTCTAAGGACATTTTTGAACTGGAGCATTAAGCCCATTGATAATAGGCTTACCTTGTTTTTGTTTTATGCCAGCATTTTTCTCACCTGTTAACAGACCTGCTAATTCCATTCTGTGACACGGCTCCTCCTTGGGAAAGTTTATCAACCCTTTAAGTTGATGAAACTGTGGCAGTTCCCAATTCCCTTTACTCAGTGCTTTCATAGCAAATTTTCAGAAAGCTTAAACTCATGAAAGCTGATTACTGGGGCTGAAGATGAGAAGTTTTTTGCATAAATTAAGTCATTAGTTAAATGATGTTTTCCTTAAAGAAAAACATTCATATGGGACCTCTTAGCATGTGCTCTCCATGACAATGTGTATGTCCCTCACCATTATCTCAGGCGTTACCTCATAGGAGCTTAAGAACAAATGGAGAAGAAATAAAAGCAGAATGCAGGCCACCCAGCCAACTGTAAGTTGCCTGCCAAGTTTATAAGAAGGCATGGTGGCTGATTCCCTGAATCTTGTGCCTGTATCACCATGGAGACACTCTCCCAGCCATCAAGCAACGGGATTCCGTGCAACAACCCTAGCTGAACACAAAGATGGAGCTACTGGTGCCAGGAGAATGAGCAAGAGAAGGCGGCAGCTCAAGGGACAAGAAAAGGCGACATATTGGACATAGGTGTCCCTGTTAGAGGAAAGAGGGTACTGGTGGCAGCTCCACGGATGGGAAGGACGAGCAGGTGACTGGACATTTACTTGGAGACCACCTTCTACCTTTAACCAGCAGCCAGGCTCAAAGCAGGAGAGACTATCTTGAGTGGGGTGAGAATAACATGCCATGAGTTCGTTTTCTCAGAATTATGTTTTCATCCACCAGGTGGATGGGGGCGGGGAGGGGGGACTGCTTGACTATTAAACCAATTACTTCTAAAATGTAAGTTGCTTTTTGGCACCCTCGATTTGCAAATTTTAAAATTCATTCCTACTGCCTGTGGGAGCTCATCTGGGATTTCACAAATTCCTCACGGTGCATACATTTGCACATAAACCAAATCCAAACCCTGGACTAGAATCTGGAATAAAGTCATCTCCAGGCAGGGCCCAGGATCAGTGAGAGGCAAGGAACAAGAGGCTGAGAAGTGATGAGAATAGATGACAGGGACCCTCAGAAGGCACTGCGGATATTAGAAATGGGGATGATTTATAATGAGACTTTGAAAGGGAACTCCAGATGCTTGAAAAGCCCAAAGCAGGTCCATGATGCATTTTTCTCTCTCTCCCTGAGTAAACTCCTCCATTCTCATTATTCAGTAAGACTCTCAAAAAGTCAATGACCTCCAAATATGTCTGCCCCATATCTTACCCATATCTGCCCCCAAAACTCTCTCTATCCCCCAAAGTCTTTTATCTCCTTTTTGGATCCAGATTTTTGCTAAACTAATAACTCTTCTCTCTAACTATCCTCTGCCTTGCAAATGAAAGCTCTTTCCATTTTAAGAACTATTATGGCCTTGCATTTATATCTGAGATTAAAAATAACCTTCACCAAGCTGCCTGGAAGATGTGGTTTTCTGAGAACCTGCAGGCCTTGAGAATGCAAATCAGAAAAGGATTCAATACTTCTAGAGAAAACTGCCATTTGCATCTGCACACCAGATCCCACAAATCAATCAATGGCTCGTTCAAAGCAGAACCTAGGCGCAGATGGAAAGCTCACATGGAGGTGGGTTTGGAAAGAAGAGTGAAAAGGACACAGCTCTGGAAATTGGGATGAATGAGACCAAGTCCCTGTCAGAAGAGAATGGAGCAGTGCATTCCTCCATGTCTAACCCCAACCTGACTCTGAACTGTCTTTATGTCATCCATTTAAGTTCAATGGGTGTCATTTGTAACAGCTAACCCTCCATCCAGGGCTTCCCTAGTGGCTCAGTGGTAAAGAATCTGCCTGCCAATGCCAGAGATGCGAATTTGATCCCTGGGTCAGGAAGATCCCCAGGAGAAGGAAATGGCAATCCACTCCAGTATTCTTGCCTGGGAAATCCCATGGACAGTGGGGGCTGGCATGGAATTGCAAAAGAGTCGGACATGACTTAGCAACTAAGCAACAACACCTGTCTCACCCACTTTTGTTGAGGAGGGGGAGGATTGGAAGGGTTAGCAGTTTCAAAAGACACCGACTGAACTAAGGGAACATTATCAATTCAGTTCAAACTTTCATTACCTACATCCTTTTTAACAATGTCATTGTTGCCAGGGACACATTGTCAGGCCTGGAACAAACAGAAGTCATTTTTCTGGAAACATGTCAGTGTCCTGTGATAGTAATAGCTCACCACAGGCACAAAGTAGAAACAAAGTCTGGTTTTATCTTGCTTCAGAAGGGTTTTCCTGAAGTCACTTCTGCCTGATCTCAAGTGGCCTCCGCCTGCAGCAGCTGGAATTAGGATTTCATTTTCAGCCAGAGACTGAGTCTGGGCGGCGGGAGCACTGAATCCTAGCACTAGACCACCAGGGACAGTGGCCAGTGGCAAGGCCCTGCTAGCCCATCCGCTGTGTAGAAATGAATTTCCACATCGAGACAAAAAGCAGCTAAGCAAGTAAAATGTTTACTTGCAGGTTAAAAAAAAAAGAATATGTGTGGATAGACACATGGGCAGGCTCAGGGAGAGTCACTCCCCATGGTAGTTTGAGTCACTTTTATGAGGCATTTCTTCCAGGTTTCCTTCGGTCAGTCATCTTGCTGGCCTGGTCCTGAGTTCGTATTTGATGTCTCTCAGGATCCTCATGTGTACATCCACATCTTTTAGCCAAGACGGACTGTAGTGAAGAGGCCCATGGGTAGCTGACATTACTTACTGTGAGGTGACACCCCCTCTCTCTTGACCTCCAAGGAGCCTTGCTGCCCCTGTGTAGTCAGGAAGGCCTCCTTAACTTTAAAAAAGAGGAATATGTGGTTGGTAGGGTTAATGGCAGCCTCCAGGAAGGCTATGCCAAGGGGGACCTTTTAGGACTACTGCTGCCACTTGACCCTGTCCCTGTGGTGAAACCCTGCTGACCCACACCTCACCGGAGACACTCCAACACTAGCAGGAAGAGCTGAGCACAAGTCCTTCTACGCCATCATCTTGAACCAGAAGCCTAGACTGGAACTTCTGTCTTCATTATTCCTGACTCTCAGTGCTTTGGACTCAGACAGGAATTACACCACCATATTTGCTTGGTCTCTAGCTTGCAAGTAGAATATTGTGGGACTCTTCTGCTTGCATAATCATGTGAGCCAATTCCTCTTAATAAATCTCTGTGTTTAAAAAAAATGAGGATTATGTGGCCTTTTGTCTCTTATTTATGCGGGACCCAGCCTCCTCCAACATTTTGCTTTTAGGGACTTTCTGCTATTATGGAGTTTCTCTCCACAAGGGAGAAAGTCTTCAGCCTGGGGCTAAACTATCTTCTGCCTCAAATTCCCCCTGAAAGATATGAACCCCAGGAAATCTTTATTGGGAAGATGAAGGACAAAGGTCTGTCTTCTGTAGCTTCTTCTGCCTTGTAGACCCTACCTAGTTGGGGTCACAAAGCTCTCGCCCTGTCTTGTGAAGAGGCCCAGGATGACTTCTGTTATTATTCCAGTAGGACCTTTTCCAAGGGGTGGCCAAATCTCTGCATCACCATCAGCTGATCTGGGAAATCCTTGTGTCCTTAGAAAGAACAAATTAGACAAGTAGATTAAGAAAGCAGAGGCCAAAGATCAGTAAAAGAATTACTGTAACCAGGGGCCCAAGCAGGAGTGAGAACCAGGTTACATTTCTTAGCAATTTTGATCCTGGTCCAAATAGAGTAAGCACTTGGATTACCCTATCCAAAGGAGTGGAACCATTTGGCATGTATATGTATAGTTTTTATGTCCTCTTCTATTGGCCTAGTATGATTGATGTAGGTATAAAGAACCTAGCTAGAAGTAGCTGGACAACCTGAATGTTATTAGACAAAATAGACATCATTTCTTTTCAGGAGAATAAGTCTGAAACCCAGTCTGGATCTGGTGCTTTGGGAGACTTGTAGCCAGGTAGCCAGTTGTCTAGTTTTATCTAAGTAGGTTTTACCTTTTGATGTGCTATTAACACAGAGATAACAGGTGCTATTTGTCACTACACATGTATTTCCTTTTCTAACTAACATGATTCAAAGCAACATCACTGTCTAAAAATATAATAGTTACAAAAGGAGACCTTTAAAAGGTAAGGTTGTAGTCACCAGTTGCTGGCAGACATTGTTTTGAGAGTGACTGGTGGCATCTCAAATCTAATACATCTCAGAAAACTCAAGCTCTTAGCAATACAAGAACTTGTCCAAAATCACAACCATAGTGTCACCTAATTATTTCCTTGACTATTGGAACCACAGCTACTCCATTTTGACTTTTAATTGTAATTTTCTCCTTAACAGCCAAAGCAGACGTCACCATCAGTGATGTTTGTGTTTCTCTAGGTATGAGAAGATGCAAGAATCGGGACTCAAAATCTTCTCCTGAAAATATCTAACTACCTAAAGGCCTGTTCTGCCAGTTTTTCCCAGAGCACAGAGTTCCTCATTCCAGTCTCCACCCTGAACTCCTTTTAGGGGATATTGAAGGTCAGCAGCTGCAGTGGCCATGATTTAACCTTTGGAGAGGTAGATGGCAAGTGCCAGTTTCCAGCTGGCTGACCCCTTCAGGGCCATAAATACGACCATGATTTGGGGTGCATTTCATGATCATTTTGTCCCAAAGTATTAGGAATTCTCATTCTCAGGTCTGTCTGGGGAAGATTTCACTAATAAGATACTCCATGTTGTGTTACGGGACTAGGTCTTGTAAATAGCACAAGTCTCTGGACCACCTACCTTACAAGCCTCTTATGGTCCAGGAAAATATTCCCTCTTGTTGTTTCTCCCCATATCTAGAGTTATACTGTTATAATTCTTGATCTCATATGGAACTACATATCATCATTTTATCAGAGGCTCAGTCACACATTTGGTAATGTAAGAAACAGCAAATTTCTGAAACAGGCAGCATACAAAATAATATAACTAGCAGTATTATTAAGGTCATAAAGAAGAATTTAAGTCAAGAACTTCCATCAGCTGAAGCACAGTATATCCCCACTATGACCTGACTTAGTCTGTTCTGTACTGCTGCTGCTGCTGCTAACNGATTTAACCTTTGGAGAGGTAGATGGCAAGTGCCAGTTTCCAGCTGGCTGACCCCTTCAGGGCCATAAATACGACCATGATTTGGGGTGCATTTCATGATCATTTTGTCCCAAAGTATTAGGAATTCTCATTCTCAGGTCTGTCTGGGGAAGATTTCACTAATAAGATACTCCATGTTGTGTTACGGGACTAGGTCTTGTAAATAGCACAAGTCTCTGGACCACCTACCTTACAAGCCTCTTATGGTCCAGGAAAATATTCCCTCTTGTTGTTTCTCCCCATATCTAGAGTTATACTGTTATAATTCTTGATCTCATATGGAACTACATATCATCATTTTATCAGAGGCTCAGTCACACATTTGGTAATGTAAGAAACAGCAAATTTCTGAAACAGGCAGCATACAAAATAATATAACTAGCAGTATTATTAAGGTCATAAAGAAGAATTTAAGTCAAGAACTTCCATCAGCTGAAGCACAGTATATCCCCACTATGACCTGACTTAGTCTGTTCTGTACTGCTGCTGCTGCTGCTAACTCACTTCAGTCGTGTCCGACTCTGTGCGACCCCACAGACAGCAGCCCACCAGACTCCCCT
The DNA here is from genome assembly GCA_006410615.1 of Neotragus moschatus. Lineage (NCBI taxonomy): Eukaryota > Metazoa > Chordata > Mammalia > Artiodactyla > Bovidae > Neotragus > Neotragus moschatus. Next base: position 625,735 of record SJYA01000567.1, on the reverse strand, counting down.
GTCCCTGGGATTTTCCAGGCAAGAACACTGGAGTGGGTTGCCATTTCCTTCTCCAATGCCTGAAAGTGAAAAGTGAAAGGGAAGTCACTCAGTCGTGTCCGACTCTTCACGACTCCATGGACTAAAGCCTACCAGGCTCCTCCGTCCATGGGATTTTCCAGGCAAGAGTACTGGACTGGGGTGCCATTGCCTTCTCCAGTTCTGTACTAATCCTTATCTCTAAGGAAAATTAGGTATTGGCACTGCCCATAGGCACCCGGCTTACTTTCCTAATGTAACTAGACTGATAATCTTTCAGTTCAGTTCAGTTGCTCAGTCGTGTCCGACTCTTTGCAACCCCATGAATCGCAGCACGCCAGGTCTCCCTGTCCATCACCAACTCTCGGAGTTCACTCAGACTCACGCCCATCAGTAATCTTTAGTATAATTTAATTCTTTCCAACACAGAGAAGCTTTTAAACTTAATTACCATAGCCTGGTGTTAACTACATAAATCCATCCCCTAATTGTGCAAGGTTTAATTTTTTGGCTAAAATTTTGCCTAGTAGTTACTCTGATTGAAATTGAATGAAAGAGGAAAACTCACAGTTATGATCAAGGTCAGAGCAGGTATTATTAATGGGATGGGTGAGGGGATCCCATCCAGTAATATCAATAGTGACCTAAAAAGGACTATAATTTTTTTAAATTAAATTTCGTTGAGGCCAATGAGTTAGAGCCTAGGAGTGAAATCCCTCAAGGTAACCCAGAAGTACTACGCACAGGTAACTGGCTACAAACCCAACAACTGGACTGATTGTTAAAACTAACATAGGGTCAAAGTGAAAGTCGCTCAGTCATGTCTGACTCTTTCTGATACCATGAACTATACAGTCCATGGAATTCTCCAGCCAGAATACTGGAGTGGATAGTCTTTCCCTTCTCCAGGGGACCTTCCCAACTCAGGCATTGAATCCAGGTCTCCCACATTGCAGGCAGATTCTTTACCAGCTGAGCCACCAGGGAAGCCCAAGAATACTGGAGTGGGTAGCCTATCCCTTCTCCAGTGGATCTTCCATATGCAGGAATCAAACCTGGGTTTCCTGCATTTCAGGCAGATCCTTTACCAACCGAGCTATCAGGGAAGCCTGACATAGGATCATGCCTATGATAGAAAAACATTTCATCCATTCACAAAGGTCCAAGAAGTCATGAAAACATCACAAATGATCATAAGAGTCAGGTCAAGGACATTGGGCAAGCTGTCTACTTCTGATGTCATCTTCTTCTCATCCTGGTGTGAGTGTCATCTCTCCTCTGAGCATTGTTTAAAGGTGATTTTGAGGTCAGCCATCTTCTCTATAGGCCATCCCAATGTATGGGGCTTTCTGTGAGTGGAAATTAATCCAGGAGTCAATTCCTGTCAGTTTCACTGTGCATGAGCTAGTTAAGAGTACCTGATAAGGGTCCTACAGTCCAGGTTGAAGGTACTCCTTTCAGTTCAGTTCAGTGCAATTGCTCAGTCATGTTCGACTCTTTGCAACCCCATGAACCACAGCATGCCAGGCCTCACTGTCCATCACCAACTCTCAGAGTCCACCCAAACCCAGTCCATTGAGTCGGTGATGCCATCCAACCACCTCATCCTCTGTCGTCCCCTTCTTCTGCCCTCAATCTTTCCCAGCATCAAGGTATTTTCAAATGAGTCAGCTCTTCAGATCAGGTGGCCAAAGTATTAGACTTTCAGCTTCAACATTAGTCCTTCAATGAACACCCAGGACTAATCTGCTTTAGGATGGACTGGTCGGATCTCCTTGCAGTCCAAGGGATTCTCAAGAGTCTTCTCCAATACCACAGTTCAAAAGCATCAATTCTNTCTGGAGCCCAGGCTCTTCTCTTCCCAGGAGGCTGCCCCTCCCCGGGCCCTCACGTGTCCCTGTGGAGTGTTGGGAAGGCAGCAATGGAGGCAGGGAGCAGGACTTTCAGGGTTCAGCCTGGGGTGAACTTGGAGCGGGAGCTCTGCGTCCCGCCACCCCTGTCTGCTTTCCTCCTCCTTCACACTGTCTGGCACCTGTTTGAACAACTCGGGTGCAAAATCAGGGTAGTCCAGAAGAGGAGGCTTCTTCTGAGAAGGAGGGCCTGGTCCCTGGAGGGCAGCCTGGCTCTGGTTTATAGGAGAGAGGCTGGAGGAAGAGGAAGGCGCTCCGTCCCCCTCCCTCCCCCAAAGATGACAGTGGCTGCCCCAAGCCAGTCTGCGTGCCGGCTCCGTGCCGCCTCCAGAGGACTGAGCACCATCACAGGCGAGCGTTAGACACTCTGGGGAGGCAGCGCCAGAGCCAGGCCGGGCACCCCTGCCCTTACTGCCCCGTGCCTGTGTCTGTCTTAGACGTCGTTCCACATGCCCACACATAGATCCGCCCACCCACCTCCTTTCCAACAGCTGCGTATACTGCATGGTGCCAGTGGACCTTAATTTACTTATCCAGTTCTCTCTGGATGGCCACCAGTTTGTTTTGGAACTCTTACTAATACATCTTTCAGTTTAGTTCAGTCGCTCAGTCATGTGTGACTCTTTGTGACCCCATGGACTGCAGCACGCCAAGCCTCCCTGTCCATCACCAACTCCCAGAGTTTACCCAAACTCATGTCCGTGGAGTTGGTAATGCCATCCAACCATCTCATCCTCTGTCCTCCCCTTCTCCTCCTGCCTTCAATCTTTCCCACCATAAGGGTCTTTTTAGATGAGTCAGTTCTTTGCATCAGGTGGCCAAAGTATTGGAGTTTCAGCTTCAGCATCCGTCCTTCCAATGAATATTCAGGACTGATCTCCTTTAGGATGGACTGGTCGGATTTCCTTGCAGTCCAAGGGACTCTCGAGAGTCTTCTCCAACACCATAGTTCAAAAGCAACAAGTCTTCGGCACTCAGCTTTCTTTATAGTCCAACTCTCACATCCATACACGACTACTGGAAAAACCATAGCTTTGACTGGATGGACCTTTGTTGACTAGATGGACCAAAGTAATGTCTCTGCTTTTTAATATGCATCTTTGCTAACTCAAAAAAGAAAATAGTGATTTCATTAGTCCAGCCTAATACAAATGATTCTGGAGAGTTTATCTAACAAATGCATTTGACTCAAATACTATTCTCAATGCTTTTAAAGTATTAACTTAGTTAATCCTTGGCAAAGCCCTTTGAAGTAGGTACTCTTCTGTTCATCATCAACCCTATTTTGCAGATGAAGAAATTGAGGCACAGAAAGATCAAGTGACTTGCCAAAGGTCACACAGCTGACAAGGCGGAGAGCTGGGATTTGAACACTGAGGAGGGTCATAAAAATGAGGCTATAAGCCCTTGTTTTCCTGTCCCTGGTCCTTGGCCATCCGTCTTGAGAGTCGCCTGTGCTGATGTGGTGGGTCAATTCTGGGAGGTGCTTCTGCAGGTTCAGAAGAGGTGTTAGGTTCTGCTGTGGCCAGAGGGACTGGGGCTGGCCTGGGGGTGGCCTGTGCATTGTCGGCCAAGGGACCGTGACACCTACCCCACCCCACCCCAGCTCTTGCCAGTGAGCCAGCTGCAGCTGGTCAGTGCCCAAGAGTCCGGGCCCACACTGGGCTCTTTGTCTTCAGTAGGAACCCTGCAGCCCCCACGGCCCCTCTCAAGGGCCCACTGTCCCAGCACCAGCAGGGCCTCTCGGGGGCCCAGCCTGGCTGGGAAGCTTGGCACATCGCAGGCCTCCTGGTTACCCTGCCAAGCGGACGTGCAGGGCCCGCCTTCCCACTGAAAAGAGACTGGCGAGTATGAGGGCTGTGTCCAGGCGGGTGCCGCACCCAGGATGGGGCTGGGGTCCTGGGTCCTGGCCCTGAGGTTGTGTGTGCTCCTGTGACCCAGGCCCAGCGCCCAGTGCTTCCTCCTCCACGCCCCACAGCTCTGGGGGTGCCCTGCCACTCCCACCACTGACAAAGGAGAGATTTCCTCCCTCTTCGGGGCAATCCCAGTGCGCCTAGTGTTGCCCCTCTGGAGCCCGACCAGGCTGCCCGGTAAGGAGTGGGCTTCCCACACTGCCCAAGAACCTGGAGCCCTGCCCAGATCAGGTGGGGCCCGGCCCCAGCTCCAGAGTGCCCTGCCAAGGGGACCCTCCTCTGAGAACCCAACCAAGGGGGTGGCTCCTGGATCAGGAAAATCACACGGACCCTGGCCAGTCCCCGAACTCTCAGGGGGCTCTGAAGTGTTCTCCCGCCCACCAGTGTGGAGGGGAGAGAGGTCTAGGGGGCGCAGAGAGGAGGGCTAGGGCAGGGGGAGTTCTCCAAGCGAGAGGCATTTGCTTTGAGCCAAGGTCTCCATTTCTTCCTGTCTGAAAGGAGGAGATGGCTACACCCCCAGCCCTGCCGGGGCGAGGCAAGCCGTGGAGTCTTCTCCCCAGAGCCACTGTTTCCCAGTGGAAAATGGAGCTCACTGAGCCAGGGCTCAGGGCCCAGGAGGAACAGTTTGTGAAAGGCCTCTGAAGAATCCCCCCACCCTGTGGTTGTGCCCTTGGGTGTCCTTTCTCTCGTCTCCCCCCATTGCAGGCTCTTTAAACAGAAAGCCCCATGGAAAGTGGCGAGGTTCTGGGGGCCTCTCTGGGTGCGGGGTGGGGGGTGGGAGGCAGACTGGGTGTTCTGGGAGGGCTGGGCGCGTCCTGGGGCAGGGGCAGGCCCCCGCCTCCTGACGCATCTTTTCTTAGGGTGGGAGAGACAGCTTCCTGTGGGGGTGCGGCCAGGATCGTGGGCTCTGGGGCAGCTGCATGGCACATCTGTTGGCTGAATGCACGACCGACCGGCTCGAGGTCTCAGGGCCCAGCTTGTCTCCGAAGGCTGCCGAGGGAGGGGGCCCAGGCCGGACGCACTGTCGAGAAGAGGGCGGGTCCTCGCCCTTCCTGCTTCGCTCCTCTCCACCTGGGCACAGGGGCGATCCCAGGGGAATGGGTAATAGCAGGGCCATTGGGGCTCTGTTCCCCCCTCCACTCATTTGAGAGCAGACAAGCCCACTGGGCAGGACTCTCCCAGCTGGCATTTACTGAGCGTTTGCTGCAGCAGGCCTGGCCTACAGCTCCACATCCGTGGGCTCCTTCCGGTATCATGAGGGCCCCAGGGGATTAGGCCTGTCTTGTTGTTACTGTGGTTCAGTCGTCCCGTCACATCCGACTCTTTGCAACTCCATGGACTGCAGCACGCCAGGCCTCCCTGTCCCTTACCATCTCCCGGGGTTTGCCCAAGTTCATGTTCGTTGCATTGGTGATGCCATCCAGCCATCTTATCCTCTCAGTTCAGTTCAGTCGCTCAGTCATATCCGACTCTTTGCCACCCCATGGACTGCAGCACGCCAGGCCTCCCTGTCCATCACCAACTCCTGGAGCTTGCTCAAACTCATGTCCATCAAGTCAGTGATGCCATCCAGCCATCTTATCTTCTGTCACCCCCTTCTCCTCCCGCCTTCAATCTTTCCCAGCATCAGGGTCTTTGCCAGTGAGTCAGTTCTTCGCATCAGGTGGCCCAAGTATTGGAATTTTCGCGTCAGCATCAGTCCTTCCAATGAATATTCAAGACTAATCTCCTTTAGGATGGACTGGTTGGATCTCATCCTCTGACGCCCTCTTTTTCTGCCCTCGATATTTCCCAGCATCAGGGACTTTCCCAATGAATCTTATTGTAAATAGGTGAGAAATTAGAGGTAGAGTGCAAACCATTTTGACTCTGGATTCCAAATTCTGGACCCAGCTCGCTCTGGGCTCCCCCACCCCATCCCCCACCTCGTGATGACCGGAGAGGGGACAGCTCCGCTCCTGGTGGGAGGGGCTGGTGGACGAGGGTGTTGCCTGCACAAGAGGGTGTGCAACCCGGGTCCCCCGGGGTCTGGGGATGGGGGCGGGGACGGGCCTTGTCCTCCCGCTCCCCGCCCCTCTGCCAGCGCCGAGGCCCCGCCCGGCCCTCCCGCCTCCCCGCCCCGAGGTCCCAGCACGGAAAGTCCAGCGAATCCCCCGCGCCGTCCCCCCACCCGGCCCGAGGGCGGCGCGAACAAGCGGCCCTTTCTGCGCGCGGCTGCCCCGGACAGCTGGCCCACAGCCCGCGGGGGCGCGGACAATCCCAGGGCTTGTGGCTGGGGGTGGGGCGCCGGGGGTTGCCAAGGTGACCCGGGCGCGGGCAGCGGCTCGGCTCGGCGCGGGCGGCACCATGAGCGGCCGGAAGCGCAGCTTCACCTTCGGGGCCTACGGGGGGTAGGTGAGCGGGGGTGGGGGAGCGCGCGCGCCCGCCGGCATCCGCCTCGGGTCTGGGGGCTCCTGGAACTGTGAACCTGTGTGGATGTGTGAGGTGAGCGGTCTGATGTCAGGGCTGTAACTTGCGGTGTTGGTAAGTCTGAGAGTCTGTGTGTGTGTGTGTGTGTGTGTGTGTGTGTGCTCCGATTGGATACCCCTATGCACGTGCGCGGACGCAAGTGGCCGTGGGCATTTTTGTGTTTGTGTCTAACGCGTGGCAGTGGTAGGTGTCTGACTGAGTGTGTGGACCGGCAGGCTGGGCCTGTGTGTGTTCACGCCAGGCGTATGCATATAGATAGTGGGGGTGTGGGAAAAGGCAGGTCCAGGGGAGGCCCAGCAGGGGCCCCCGACTTGGCTCCTGAGGCTGCCCAGCCCCTGCAGTGAGGCTTTGAGAGGAGGGAACCTAGAAGCTGTAGCCACCCCCCACCCCGGGGCACCCATGGATGCCCCATCTCAGACTGCCTGGCTTTCAGGAACCCCCTCCTCCAGGACTGCTGGCTGGAGACCTGTGGGTCGGGGCCGGGGGGCTGGAGAGTCAGAGTGGTTCCTGGTCCATCTTGGGGTCACTGTCCTTCCAGACCCCAGGTGCCCACCCCAGAGGAGTGCGCAGGTGGGCCAGGAGGATCTGTGTCTTAGGTGGAGGTTTGGGACCTTGGAAAGAAGACTGGGGAGACAGACCGGCTCCTCTCCTGGCTGGCCAGAAAGTTGCATAACCTTCAACAGGGCCTCCCTCCCTGTGGTCAGAGGGACACGGGGGACCCACCTTCCGTGTGCAGAGCCTTCGGGGCTGCTCACATGTGTCACGCTGCAGACCGTGGGCTCTTTGAGCTGTAGGGATGGTGTCCCCTCTCTAGGTGCCCATCCCCCCCCCGGGACCCCACAGAGGGGCTGGGTGCAGTGGGAGACCTGAGAGCTGCCTTCTGGGCTGGGGGGTTCTGCGGGCCATTAGGCCAGCCCCCTATGATTGGCCTGGAGCCTCCTGGTGCAGGAGGCTCTCCGCTGACGCCGGGAGGCAGCAGGGCGCAGGGCTGCGCACTGTTGTGTGACGTTGGGCAAGTCCTGGCTACCCTGGCCTCCCGGGCCCCACCCACACGAGGTGGTCCCCGGGAGACCCCAGCTCTGCATTCCCAGTTCATGTCTCCTGAGATGGCAGGTCCTATCTGGGGCCCCTTTCCCCTTCTCCTTTGGCATCTGGCCAGGAAGCAGGGCTTGTTTGTTGTCCCAGGAGCTGCTGAGCCCCTCGGCCCCAGCGAGGCGGAAAGGTTGAGCCGTCCTCTACCCCAGGGTGCCCTTGGAGGATGGTGGGGGGCCCCAGGGAGGGGCGCTGCCTCTATACGCTCCCTGATGTGGGGCCTGGAGGGACTGAGGGGAGACAAAGGCTGAGGGTGGCCCCTGAACCCTGGGGGCTTGNAGGAATCAGCGAACTAAGATGGACTGGAATGGGTGAATTTAACTCAGATGACCATTATATCTACCACTGTAGGCAGGAATCCCTTAGAAGAAATGGAATAGCCATTATAGTCAAAAAAAGAGTCCCAAATGTAGTACTTGGATGCAATTTCAAAAATGACAGAATGATCTCTGTTCGTTTCCAAAGCAAACCATTCGATATCACGGTAATCCAAGTCTACGCCTGGACCAGTAATGATGAAGAAGCTGAAGTGGAATGGTTCTATGAAGACCTACAAGACCTTTTAGAACTAACACCCAAAAAAGATGTCCTTTTCATTATAGGGGACTGGAATGCAAAAGTAGGAAGTCAAGAAACACCTGGAATAACATGCAAATTTGGCCTTGGAATGCGGAATGAAGCAGGGCAAAGACTAATAGAGTTTTGCCAAGAAAATGCACTGGTCATAGCGAACACCCTCTTCCAACAACACAAGAGAAGACTCTACACATGAACATCACAGATAGTCAACACCAAAATCAGATTGATTATATTCTTTGCAGCCAAAGATGGAGAAGTTCTATACAGTCAGCAAAAACAAGACCGAGAGCTGACTGTGGCACAGACCATGAGCTCCTTATTACCAAATTCAGACTTAAATTGAAGAAAGTAGGGAAAGCCACGAGACCATTTAGGTATGACCTAAATCAAATCCCTGATGATTATATAGTGGAAGTGACAAATAGATTCAAGGATTTGATCTGACAGAGTCCCTGCAGACTATGGATAGAGGTCTGTGACACTGTAGAGGAGGCAGGGATCAAGACCATTCCCAAGGAAAAGAAATGCAAAAAAGCAAAATGGTTGTCTGAGGAGGCCTTATAAATAGCTCTGAATAAAAGAGAAGTGAAAGACAAAGGAGAAAAGGAAAGATATACCCATTTGAATGCAGAATTCCAAAGCATAGCAAGGAGACATAAGAAAGCCTTCCTCAGCAATTAATGCAATGAAATAGAAGAAAACAATAGAATGGGAAAGGTTAGAGATGTCTTTAAGAAAATTAGAGATATCAAAGGAACATTTCATGCAAAGATGGGCACAATAAAGGACAGATATGGTATGGACCTAACAGAAGCAGAAGATATTAAGAAGAGGTGGCAAGAATACACAGAAGAACTATACAAAAAAGATCTTTACAACCCAGATAATCATAATGGTGTGATCACTCACCTAGAGACAGACGTCCTAGAATGCAAAGTCAAGTGGGCCTTAGGAAGGATCACTATGAGCAAAGCTAGTGGAGGTGATGGAATTCCAGTTGAGCTATTTCAAATCCTAAAAGATAATTTTGTGAAAATGCTGCACTCAATACGCCAGCAAACTTGGAAAACTCAGCAGTGGCCACAGAACTGGAAAAAGTCAATTTTCATTCCAATCCCAAAGAAAGACAATGCCAAAGAATGCTCAAACTACTGCACACCTGCGCTCACTTCACATGCTAGTAAAGTAATGCTTAAAAGTCTTCAAGCCAGGCTTCAACAGTATGTGAACCGTGAACTTTCTGATGTTCAAGCTGGTTTTAGAAAAGGCAGAGGAACCAGAGATCAAATTGCCAGCATCCGTTGGATCATTGGAAAAGCAAGAGTTCCAATAATATATTTACTTCTGCTTTATTGACTATGCCAAAGCCTTTGACTGTGTGAAGCACAACAAACTCTGAAAAATTCTGAAAGAGATGGAAATACCAGACCACTTGACCTTCCTCTTGAGAGATCTGTATGCAGGTCAAGAAGCAAGTTAGAACTGGACATGGAACAAAAAACTGGTTCCAAATAGGAAAAGGAGTACATCAAGGCTGTATATTATCACTGTGCTTATTTAATTTACATGCAGAAGAGTACCTTATGAGAGATGCTGGACTGGATGAATCACAAGCTGTAATCAAGGTTGCTGGGAGAAATATCAATAACCTCAGATATGCAGATGACACCAACTTTATGGCAGAAAGCAAAGAAGAACTAAAGAGTCTCTTGATGAAAGGGAAAGAGGAGAGTGAAAAAGGTGGGTTAAAGCTCAACATTCAGAAATCTAAGATCATGGCATCAGGTCCCATCACTTCATGGCAAATAGATGGGGAAACAGTGTAAACAGTAGTGGACTCTACCTTTGTGGGCTCCAAAAGCACCGCGGATGGTGACTGCAGCCATGAAATTAAAAGATGCTTACTCCTTGAAAGGAAAGTTATGACCAACCTAGACAGCATATTAAAAAGCAGAGACATTACTTTGCCAACAAAGGTCCATCTAGTCAAGTCTGTGGTTTTTCCAGTGGTCATGGATGGATGTGAGAGTTGGACTGTGAAGAAAGCTGAGCACCGAAGAATTGATGCTTTTGAACTGTGGTGGTGGAGAAGACTCTTGAGAGTCCCTTGGACTGCAAGGAGATCCAACCAGTCCATTCTGAAGGAGATCGGCTCTGAGATTTCTTTGGAGGGAATGATGCTGAAGCTGAAACTCCAGTACTTTGGCCACCTGATGCAAAGAGTTGATTCGCTGGAAAAGATTCTAATGGTGGGAGGGATTGGGGGCAGGAGGAGAAGGGGACGACAGAGGATGACATAGCTGGATGGTATCACTGACTTGATGGACATGAGTCTGAGTGAACTCCAGGAGTTGGTGATGGACAGGGAGGCCTGGCGTGCTGCGATTCATGGGGTCGCAAAGAGTCAGATACGACTGAGCGACTGAACTGAACTGAACTGAACTGAACTGTGGTCCATGTGATCAGATTGGTTAGTTTTCTGTGACTGTGGTTTTCAGTCTGTCTGTCCTCTGATGGAGAAGGCTAAAAGGCTTTTGGAAGCTTCCTGATGGGAGAGACTGCCTGAGGGGAAAACTGGGTCTTGTTCTGATGGACATGGCCATGCTCAGTAAATCTTTAATCCAATTTTCTGTTGATGGGTTGAGCTGTGTTCCCTCCCTGCTATTTGGTGGCTCAGATGGTAAAGCGTCTGTCTACAATGCGGGAGACCTGGGTTCGAGCCCTGGGTTGGAAAGGATCCCCTGGAGAAGGTAATGGCAATCCATTCCGGGATTATTGCCTGGAAAATCCCATGGACAGAGGAGCCTGGTAGGCTACAGTCCATGGGGTCGCAAAGTCGGACACGACTGAGTGACTTCACTCACTCACTCAAACTAGGTGGAGGTAATGAAGATAATGCTGACCTCCCTCAAAAGATCCCATGCATGTACTGCTACACTCAGTGCCCCCAACCTTGCAGCAGGCCACCACGACCCACGCCTCCGCTGGAGACTCCCAGACACCCACAGACCAGTCCAGGACAGTCTCCTATGGGGTCACTGCTCTTTTCTCCTGGGTCCTGGTGCACAAGGTTCTGTTGTGCCCTCCAAGAGTCTATTTCCCTGTCCTGTGTAAGTTCTAGTGGCTCTATGGTGGGGTTAATGGTGACCTCCTCCAAGAGGGATTATGCCATAACCACGTCTGCTGCACCCAGATCCCTGTCCCTGCAGCAGGCCACCACCAACCCGTACCTCGACAGGAGATGCTTAAACACAGTTCTGTCTCAGTCCCTGTGGGGTCCCTGGGTCCTGGTGTGCACAAGGTATGTTTGAGCCCTCTGAGCATCTCTGGAAGAATGGGGTTTGATTCTAAATGTGAATTCGCCCCTCCTACCATCTTGCTGGGGTTTCTTTGCCCTTGGACGTGGGGTATCTCCTCACAGCCACTCCAGTGCCTACCGTCTTACTGTGGTTTCTCTGACCTTAGACGTGGGGTATCTCTGCATGGCCAGTCCAGCAAAGCATAGTTGCTGCTCCTGACCTTGGACCTACTATATAGCACATGTAACTCTGCTCAGTGTCATGTGGCAGCCTGGACGGGAGGGGAGTTTGGGGGAGAATAGATACATGTGTATGTATGGCTGGGTCCTTTCACAGTACACCTGAAACTATGACAACATTGCTCGTTAATCAGCTGTACCCCAAGACAAAATAAAAAGTTAAAAATAAAAACTCATGGCTTACTCTTAAAAAGGTAAATAGGTGCAATTTTCCTTTAAGAAAATCTTTACTTTGCAATATACCATTAATACTTTGATGATTTTTATCAAAAATCTTGATAATTTTTCCCTTCAGTAAACACTGATAAATATACTGGGACTACCAAACCACTGCGAAGTAGCTACAATTTATCTACAAATACTGTATTTTTTTTTCACTTGAATATAGTATTTGTACATTTTAAGAAAGTATGGTATAAAAAAAAATCATGTGAAGGAAAGCCTCAAAGAAATATGTCCCTAATTTCTGAATTGACGTGACCAAAGAGCACAGTAAATAGAAACATTTCTAAACATGATGCAAACGTAAGTGAAGTAGCACAGAACATCTAGGCACTCACACCTACTACATCTCTATTTTCATCCATAACGTATCATTCTACATAGCTTGTTCTTTTGGGAAGAGTAATCTAAGTACATTAGTCAGAGCAACAGCAATATTTTATGGGGCCACAGAATGCAGATAACAACTCCCAGAAAAAAAAAATTCTTTAAATCAATAAATAAAATGCAAGTACAGGGCACAAGGCAAATAGCATCAAACACCCAAACAGATGGGGGAGATTGAGGCTCCAGAGAGAGAGTGAAGTGATCTTAAAGCAGGGTAGTAAATGAAGAAAGCAAAAGGCCTCTTGTATCTGACTGATTTATGCTCCCGAAGAAAGGCAATTAAGCAACTCTTCAGGGAGAGTCACGTTATAAGAGCCCTGAAGCTCACTGGAATCTCATTCCATCTTCATGGTAACGTTTCTTACCCTCAGTCACAGAGTAAGCTTGGTTCTACTCCTCCCACCACAAACCTTGAAAATCTGGCACCAAAATAACCTCCCTGCTTCCTCCATCACGACCCAAAGCCTTGGCGCTCGCTTCTCAGAGCTGAACTGTTCCATAACTTTCTGGGCCACTTTCTGACGCAAATCCGTGTGATGACACCCCCAGCCCACATCTAAAGCATGACTTTATCTCTAGCCTTCTTCTGGCCTTCCCTCCTTCTCTCCTCTTTCCTTCCTATTCTCCTTCCTTCAACAAATCACTTACCAACAGCCTCACATGTGACCGGGCACAGTCTCCTTAATTTAGAAAATAAGACTTTACCATGTTCAATTTTAAAGTAAGAGGTACCCATTTCCAGGAAGGTAGCTAGAAATACAGAGACAGAACCCAGCTTCCACTGGATACTTCTGTCCACCTACCTAAGGAGAAAGGAAAAAATTCAGGTTTGTTTTCTGTTCCATTGCCCATCCTGGGTAGAATCTTGGGCATGAAGAAGACAGTGTGTACCCCCAGGGGCAGATACATGAGCAACATCCTCCTTCCTGTATCTGCCAGGCACCTGGAGTAAAGCTTTAAACATTCATTCCTGGGATTCCCTTGTGGCCCAGTGGTTGAGAATCCACCTTGCAGTGCAGGAGACTTGGGTTCAATCCCTGGTCAGGGAACTAAGATCCCACACGCCATGGAGTGGCAAAGCCCTTAAGCCACAGCTAGAGAGTTCCTGCCACGACAAAAGATCTGGCATGCTACACCTAAGACCTACGCAGCCAAACAAATATTCAAAAAAAAAAAAAACTTCATTCCTATTTGAACCCAAAGAAAGGTGAATTCTGCTTCACTACTCCCTGCCTCTCCCTGCACCACTCTCTGTTTTTAGATTTATTTATTTTAATTGGAGTATAATTATTTTACACTATTGTGATGGTTTTTGCCATAAATCTGAATCATCCATGGGTACACATGTGTCCCCTCCCTCCTGAAACCCCTTCCCCTTCCCTCCCTTNTTCACTACTCCCTGCCTCTCCCTGCACCACTCTCTGTTTTTAGATTTATTTATTTTAATTGGAGTATAATTATTTTACACTATTGTGATGGTTTTTGCCATAAATCTGAATCATCCATGGGTACACATGTGTCCCCTCCCTCCTGAAACCCCTTCCCCTTCCCTCCCTTCTCCTTCCCTCCCCACCCCTTCCCTCCAGGCCGTCACAGAGCACAGGGTTTGGGTGCCCTGCGTCATACCTCAGACTTACACTGGTCATCTGTTTGACATATGGTAATGTACATGTTTCAACGCTATTCTCTCAAATCATCCCACCCTCTCCTCCCACGGAGTCCAAAAGCTTGTTTTCCGTGTTTCCCTTGCTGCCCCTACACCACTCTCCTCTCTGGATGTGGAGCTCAGCTGAGGGCTGGGCCCACTTCTCCAGCTTCATATTCCCCCAGGCCCTACACTGATGCAGAAGGAACACAGCACTTTGTCTTGTGTTACTGCCTCATCCTCATTTCCTGCTGCGCTCTTTCCTGGTGACTCCACTCCATTCAAACAGACATCCCAACACCTCTTCTCCTGCACAAAACATGCCTCTTGTTTTCCCATCATCTCCAAAACAGCAACAACAAAAACAAAACCATCTGACTCCAGATCATTCTCTCTCTCCTTCAGAAACAACTGTTAATATCGCAGTCATTTTTGACTCCTTCACATATTATAATCATATGTAAACATCCTGTACAATTAAAAAAAAAAAAGATGTGCACTCACAGTTTTTAGTCTTTGTCCCTGGCCTGGTCCATTGTGTTCCAGGAAGTAGGCTCCTCCAGCCACAAGGAGAGAAATGGGTTTCACCGTCTCCTTGGTGTCCTTAGGAAGNTTATAATCATATGTAAACATCCCGTACAATTAAAAAAAAAAAAGATGTGCACTCACAGTTTTTAGTCTTTGTCCCTGGCCTGGTCCATTGTGTTCCAGGAAGTAGGCTCCTCCAGCCACAAGGAGAGAAATGGGTTTCACCGTCTCCTTGGTGTCCTTAGGAAGCAAACGAAGATTTCTGGCAGTGGTTTCTGGGTTTGGGCAGGCCATACATTGACGTATTGGGAAGCATGTTGGCTGAGTTGGGAGCTACAGAGCTGTAACCTGAGCCTTTCCTTGGGGGCCACCTGCCCCAGCTTATCCTGCCAACACAGGCCAAAAAGACTGTCTATTTCTCCTTCCCCGTGTAAATGCCAGTAGTCACCAGTTCAGGTCTTTCTAGCCTTCTCCCACTCTTCTCTCGTCTCCCATCCCTTCCCTCCTTCCCTAAATTTCTAGGTGAGAGAAAAACCATCTGGGAAAGCCATGAGCTTCCCGAGGAATCCTGGTGCAGAAAGCTCCCCACTCGGCCACCTCTCAGTTCTAGGAAGAGGGTTCATGGGATGAGTCGGTAGAATTTGGAAAGCCCGCGTCCCTCAAAATCATCTTGCACCACGTTTCTTCAATGAGCAGGATTCTTCAAGGGACCCAGGGAAGTGACATTGTCTTGCCCCATCACTGCCTGTGGCTTTACAGTCTAAACAGTCCTTTTAAAGCCTTGAGCAAACTTCCAGGCAGAGCCCATGGCTTTTCAGACAAGTTATTAAAATAGCATCAATTCAGTTCAGTCACTCGGTTGGTTCCGACTCTGTGACCCCATGGACTGCAGCACATCAGGCTTCCCTGTCCATCACCAACTCCCAGAGCTTACACACACTCATGTCCATCAAGTCGGTGATGCCATCCAACCATCTCATCCTCTGTCGTCCCCTTCTCTTCCTTCCTTCAATCTTTCCCAGCATCAGGCTCTTTTCAAATGAGGCAGTTCTTCACATCAGGTGGCCAAAGTATTGGAGTTTCAGCTTCAACATCTGTCCTTCCATTGAATATTCAGGACTGATTTCCTTTAGGATGGACTGGTTGGATCTCCTTGCAATCCAAGGGACTCTCAAGAGTCTTCTCCAACACCACAGTTCAAAAGCATCAATTGTTCAGCATTCAGATTTCTTTACAGTCCAACTCTCACATCCATAAATGACCACTGGAAAAACCATAGCCTTGACCAGACAGACCTTGGTTGGCAAAGTAATGTCTCTGCTTTTTAACATGCTCCCTAGGTTGGTCATAGCTTTTCTTCCAAGGGGCAAACATCTTTTAATTTCATGGTTGCAGTCACCATCTGCAGTGATTTTGGAGCCCCCCAAAATAAAGTCTGCCACTGTTTCCACTGTTTCCCCAGCTATTTCCCATGAAGTGATGGGACCAGATGTCATGATCTTCGTTTTCTGAATGTTGAACTTTAAGCCCACTTTTTCACTCTCCTCTTTCACTTTCAGCAAGAGGCTCTTTAGTTCTTCACTTTCTGCCATAAGAGTGGTGTCATCTGCATATCTGAGGTTATTGATATTTCTCCCAGCAATCTTGATTCCAACTTGTGCTTCATCCAGTCCAGTGTTTCTCATGATGTACTCTTCATATAAGTTAAATAAGCAGGGTGACAATATACAGCCTGGACGTACTCCTTTCCCAATTTGGAACCAGTCTGTTTTTCCATGTCCAGTTCTAACTGTTGCTTCTTGACTTACATACAGATTTCTCAGGAGGCAGAAAAGGTGGTCTGGTATTCCCATATCTTTTAGAATTTTCCACTGTTTTCTGTGATCCATACAGTCTAGGGCTTTAGCGTAGTCAATGAAGCAGAAGTAGATGTTCTTCTGGAATGCACCTACTCTTTTGATGATCTAGCAGATGTTGGCAATTTGATCTTTGGCTCCTCTCCCTTTTCTAAATCCAGCTTGAACATCTGAAAGTCCTCAGTTCATGTACTGTTGAAGTCTGGTTTGGAGAATTTTGAGCATTACTTTACTAGCATGTGAGATGAGTGCAATTGTGCGGTAGTTTGAGCATTCTTTGGCATTGCCCTTCTTTGGGATTGGAATGAAAGCTGACCTTTTCCAGTACTGTGGCCACTGCTGAGTTTTCCAAATTTGTTGGCATGTTGAGTGCAGCACTTTCACAACATCATCTTTTAAGATTTGAAATAGCTCAGCTGGAATTCCTTTGCCTCCACTAGCTTTGTTTGTAGTGATGATTCCTAAGGCCCACTTGATTTCCAATTCCAGGAAGTCTGGTTCTAAGTGAGTAATCACACCATCGTGATTATCTGGGTCATGAAGATCTTTTTTGTATAGTTCTTCTGTGTATTCTTGCCACCTCTTCTTAATATCTTCTGCTTCTGTTAGGTCCATACCATTTCTGTCCTTTACTGTGCCCATCTTTGCGTGAAATGTTCCCTTGGTGTCTCTAATTTTCTTGAAGAGATCTCTAGTCTTTCCCATTCTGTTGTTTTCCTCTATTTCTTTGTTTTGATCACTGAGGAANATATCTTCTGCTTCTGTTAGGTCCATACCATTTCTGTCCTTTACTGTGCCCATCTTTGCGTGAAATGTTCCCTTGGTGTCTCTAATTTTCTTGAAGAGATCTCTAGTCTTTCCCATTCTGTTGTTTTCCTCTATTTCTTTGTATTGATCACTGAGGAAAGCTTTCTTTTCTCTCCTTGCTATTCTTTGGAACTCTGCATTCAAATGGGTATATTTTTCTATTTCTGCTTTGCCTTTCACTTCTCTTTTTTTTTCACAGCTATTTGTAAGGCCTCCTGAGACAATTATTTTGCCTTTTTGCATTTCTTTCCTTGGGGATGGTCATGATCCCTGCCTCTTATACAGTGTCACAAACCTCTATCCATAGTTCTTCAGGCACTCTATCAGATCTAATCCCTTGAATCTACTTGTCACTTCCACTGTATAGTTGTAAGGGATTTGATTTAAGTCATACCTGAATAGTCTAGTGGTTTTCCCTACTTTCTTCAATTTAAGTCTGNGGAGTGGGTAGCCTTTCCCTTCTCCAGGGGCTCTTCCCAGCCCAGGGATCAAACCCAGGTCTCCCACACTGCAGGTGGATTCTTTAGCAGCTGAGCCACAAGGGAAGCCCAAGAATACTGGAGTGGGTAGCCTATCCCTTCTCCAGGGGATCTTCCCGATCCAGGAATCAAACCGAGGTCTCCTGCATTGCAGGCAGATTCTTTACCAACTGAGCTATCAGGGGAGCCCACCTGCAGATTGTATCCAAAGTGCTCCAAGAGGACCCTTAGAGAGTCCCAGGTGCTCAAGAGAAGTAAGATGAATGTCTCTCTTAAGCTGGCTCCAAACGCAGTCGTGTCATCTCTAGGATGACCAGACAACATTCAGTACCGGCCTTTAGAGCAGCTGCCCTTTACAGTGTCATACAGGATGCTGGAATCAAAAGCAACAGAAGAAATGCTCCCTCCTCTGTCCCAAATGGATAATGCAGAAGCTGCCGCACAGAGCAGGGTCCAAGGTTCACGGCGGGGTCTTCAGTCCCTCCCTCCACTTGGGTGGCCCCTCTGAAGTCCTTCCAGAGTTGAGCCAATGTCCCAGTGTCCCCAGAAGTTCTAAGCACATGTTCCTCAGGAATGAATTAGAGGAGCCTGACCACCACAGCGATTCTCTTTCTGACTTGACATTTGTCTTGACCTTTGACCTGACCACATCAGACATCCCACTTATTGCTAGGGCATGTGGAGGCCAAGTCGTCCTCCCCAGGGTGCCCTTCAGTCCTGGGAGCACTTCTATTCCCACAGCACTGTGGGTCAGGAGGGAGGTGGGGTATCTGCAAATTCCCAAGAGGGCCCAGCCCATGGGAGCGAGAAGACCTTCTAACATAGAAGGTAACCATCTCCGCTCATGCCCTCAGCAGAGTGACAGAGAGAGGTTGAGGGAGGTCCCAAGGGTTACATCAAGGCTACTTGAAAATGACATGTTGCAGCAGAAAACCCGGCACTGCAGTCCTTTAAGTGATGATGATGATAAAGGTACCATCTTTGTGCTAAGCGCTATGTTTTATAAGCTTTATCGCACTGGCTACTAGACAACACTTTGTGAGACAGGGGTCGTTATCCCACTTGACAGATGAGAAAACTAAAGCTCAGAGAGGTGAGGCAACGTGGCCTAAGTTCACAAAGCTAGTAAATGGCAGAGTCAGGACTGAAACGTGGTCTAACGTTAATGACACGCATGACCCCAGAATTGGCAATACATTCTTAAATATTTTGGGGTAGTCTGGAAGTTGCTGTGCACACTCTGTTAGACTTGCATGCAGTGGTACCATTACACTTTCCCTAACACCAGACCCAGAGGTCACGCTACCCCCCCTCTGGCACGTAGCAACATAGCCATTCGGCTCCTTTTTATTTTTGGTAAAGTAGGATACTCTGAGCCCCTCAGAAGATAACCACATCAGTGTTAACATCACAACACAAAATGCAGAAAGGACAAGAAGAGACAACTCACAAAATAAATGCAAATGACCAAAACACGCATGAAGAAACAGTCAAACTTTCAACCTGAATTGTATGGAAAGAAAACAAGCTCAAATTAAGTCAACTACTGTTCTCTGGGCCTTGAAACCTAGAAAAGAATATTAATCATAAATATGATAATTCTCAGTGCAGAGAACATTAATACAAACATTAAAATTCTCCATTCCTTTTGACCGACATCTAAAATTTTTGTTCAAGGAAGTAATCAAGTATATTTCAAAAAGGATATTAATTGCAGTGTTACTTATAATAATATAAGCTTAAAAGTAATTCAAACATTCAACAATTGGCAGAGATTAATAATTTATGGCACATCTATTTAATGACATACTTTGCAGCCCTTAAAAAGTGATTTGGTAGAAGATGGTTTAGTGACGTGGGAAAATGTTCATGATATATTGCTAAGGCAACAACATGAAGCCATTTCTGAAAAAAAAAAAAGAAAAAGAAAAAGAATGCAGAGATAAATATATCCCTATAAAAATACAAGAACAAACACGCAATATTAATCGTGAAACAAATGATGGCTGTTATTTTGTTCTTTCAAGGCATTTTCAAAAAATTTCCACAGTGACCACACCTCTGTTTTTAAAATACATGTATTTTTAGAAAGGTAAAGACTAAACAGTGACTGCAGTCATGAAATGAAAAGACACTCGCTCCTTGGAAAGAAAGCTATGACAAACCTAGATAACATTATAAAGCAAAGACATCACTTTGCCAACAAAGATTCGTATAGTCAGAGCTGTGGTTTTCCCAGTTAGGCATGTATGGATGCAAGAGTTGGACATAAAGAAGGCTGAGTGCCAAAGAATTGATGCTTTCAAATTGTGGTACTGGAAAAGACTCTTGAGAGTCCTTTGGACTGCAAGGAGATCAAACTAGTCAATCCTAGAGGAAATCAACCCTGAGTATTCATTGGAAGGACTGATACTGAAGCTCCAATCCTTGGCCACCTGATGTGAAGAGCTGACTCAGTGGAAAAGATCCTGATGCTGGAGAAGACTGAAGGCAAAAGGAGATGCTATGCTACATGGCATCACTGACTCAATGGATATGAGTCTGAGCAAACTCCAGGAGACAGTGAAGGACAGAGGAGCCTGGTGTGCTGTGCAGTTCATGGGGTCACAAAGAGTTTGACATGACTCAGAGACTGAACAATAAGAACAAAGAATGAAGACTAATTACCTACATAGGCAGTGAGGTTCCCCTCATATTAGACAGGGACGATTCATTCTCCTCTGCACATCTAAGGAGAAAGAGTCAGCACGTACAGGGAGGATGCTGCAAGCTGCAATCCTCAGCCCAGTGGCCCATACGGACGAACCTTTGAGTCTGCCATTTGCAAATTCACATAACTCCAGTTAGCTGGGCTTCCCAACTTACATCCCAACCAGAGATCAAAATATGCCCAGGGAAATATTCCAATCAGGTTAATCGTGTTAGCTTCCAGAAGCCTCTTTCATCAAGAAGAAGGCTGTGGCGGTGCTATGGGCAGCACCCCATAAAACCAAAGCAATGAGCTCTGAGAGGTGGTGCTGTCTGTCCACAGCACCTTCCCGTGTCTGCAGGCGCCCCAGCCTCCAAACAAAACAGCAGGCTGAGGCCAGCTACGGCACCGCTAACACAAGGGGCACTGAACTAGACGGGAGCACTTGAGGGAAATTATTTAGCTATGATCATTATTAGCTGCTTTTAATCACAATAATGAACTAATACAGCAGTGCTTATGCCTGGGAAAGTCAAAGAGGATCTATTAAAAATCTAATTAAAAGCCAGTCCTTAAGAAGAATCATGGCTTATTTATCTCTCTATTAGGTAATATAAACTAGTGGACTGTGCAGCTTGGAAATTTTCCACCAGCAGAGCTGGTAAGGACTATTCCCTGTTCAGCTATAAAAGTACAATAAATTCTGCTTTAAGGGAACTCTCACTATGCTTTAAGACAAGAAAAAACAAAGGAGGGAAGAAGAGAGGGAAATAGAAAGAAATGTTAATAATGTTTCTTCATTTATATTTTGCCATCTTCTCAAAAAGGGGGTAATAGTCTTTGGAAATTAGACTGGGGTTAATAATTCTTTACTATGGGTCAGGCATTGAGTTGGTGCCGAGGTAAAGAGCCTAAAGTAGAAGGAAAATAAGGTAGGCCACTGAGATGAAACCTGAGGTAAAGTCAGACACTGATCATCCGAGAGACTTGTTTAAGTGAGCTGTAAATTATACTCTGAGCTTCCTAGCAGCCAACTCAAAGAGAGAGTCTATGGAGTACTTCTGGGCCACCAAGGGCTGAATGGAATTTCTTTGGTGAGTTTCCAAAACACAATGCTCCCAACAATACCCTCAGAGAGGGAATATCCTGGCAAGTCTCACAGGTCGTGCCCACAGGAAGCTCCTGGTATCTTACAACGTCCGTTGTTAAGTAGCAGTCACTCTTCAAATGTCTAAAGCAACGAGGTCCAAACACTTAGACGTTCAGGGAGACAGGCAAGTGAGGACCCTGGGTGGCAGAGCGAACCTGGGCACGTGCACTCATGTACAACATACACACGGCCCGCCAGGCTGGAGAAGCCTCACCATAGTGCTTTCACTCTGTTTATTATGCGGAAATGCCTATTAAACATCTACACTGGAAAAGCCTCAAAAGAACAGGGCAGAATCCTTTTCTTACAATCTCAAAGGAAAAGATTACCTTCTGAAATAGCAGTGGCTCAGGGACAGTTCAATTTCGATTAATAAGCTTAACGGAGTTTGTTTCATAACATACAGAAGAAGTGGATAAGTGGGTAGGCAGAAACTCTTTCAAGTGGCGCTAGCGGTAAAGAACCTGCCTGCCAGTGCAGGAGACGCAGGTTCAGTCCCTGAGTCAAGAAGATCCCCTGGAGGAGGGCATGGCAACCCGCTCCAGTACTGTTGCCCGGAGAATCCCATGGATAGAGGACCCTGGCGGGCTACAGTCCATTGACTTGCNGCTTAACGGAGTTTGTTTCATAACATACAGAAGAAGTGGATAAGTGGGTAGGCAGAAACTCTTTCAAGTGGTGCTAGCGGTAAAGAACCTGCCTGCCAATGCAGGAGACGCAGGTTCAGTCCCTGAGTCAAGAAGATCCCCTGGAGGAGGGCATGGCAACCCGCTGCAGTACTGTTGCCTGGAGAATCCCATGGATAGAGGACCCTGGCGGGCTACAGTCCATTGACTTGCAGAGTCGAGACACGACCGAAGCGACTTAGCATGCGTGCAGAAACTCTGCGGCCATGGAGTAGCAGGCATGGATGAGAAATAACGGGTGCAGCAGTTACCCTTTGCTGACTGGTGAGATACGGACTACACACTTTATGAAAACTGTCTCAATGAATCCTCACCAACGCCTTACAGGGAGTGACAAGTTCTATCCCCCATGGACAGAAGAGGTACATATCAAGAAGACAACAGGGGCCTACTGTAGGCACAGGGAGCTCTACCCAATACTCTGTGATGGCCCACGTGGGAAGATAACCTGATCCAGCTAAACATAGCTGAACCACTTTGCTGTACACCGGAAACTAACGCCACATTCTAAACAACTATCCTCCAATATGTTTCTTTGTTTCCAAAAGAGGCATATAGATCCTTGGAGTCAGAGATGGATGGTGAATGCAGCCCCAGCTCCAGAGACCACCCATCATGGCGGGGACCGTCTTCCAGATGCCCCGACAAGAACGAGGGCAGAGGAGTGACCGGCAGCCCACAGGCGGTGGTGAGAAGAGGCATGGCTACGGAGGGCCCAGAGGGCACAGGCAGGAGGTGTGCGCTCAGAGTCACCTCAGGACCACAGTCAGAGGGTGAGCGGTGAC